>CAJUYH010000806.1:37656-94840 GCA_910591685.1 Galerucella tenella
AAACTTGGTTATTTGAGCTTTTCACATAAATTTTGAGGTTATGTGTAAAAATTGTGGATACAAAAGTTGTAGAGCTTATTATTACTCACAACTTTGCCATTCAACTTTTTTTCGTAGGACTTGTAGTTTTGCCGGAAATCGAGATAAACCACTTTTTACCCTTAAAAACCCACCCCCTCCCACTTCCCGAACTCGGATCGCCCGTAATTTATTTTTTTCTTCAATTATATCATATTCCCCTCCTTTTATAATGGGTTTTATCCTACTATAATTTTTTTTCACTTTTTACTGTTTTTGAAGGCTTCGGCACTGGTCTAAAATATTAGACAGAACATGAAAAGAGAATAAATAGTAGGTAAATAGATCTCTGGACACAATGTAAAATGTTTTTTTGCTTTTTGGGAGCCGTGCTAATACCGGAGGTACTGCAGCCTGTTAGTTTCTTGTAATCTAATCTCACATTTAGTCCACTGCTCACCTAATTATATCCCCGTACCAAGATTAAGCAACATGGGTATGATACACTGGATGTGTGTCCCGTTTCAGGTGGCACAGTTTTGTTTCTCTACCTGCTTTTTAGAGTGTAGTCTATGTACCCATTTTTGTATTTGTCCTCGGACCACTTGGTTCTGGTCCAACATGTAGTTGCTGAACCTCTTCACGCGAGCTCATCAGCGTGATATCGATGTAATATCGATGTATCCCCCGGCACCCTCACTAATCCTACTTTAATGCGGTCTGCCAGTTCATTTAGTTCTTTGCATAGGCGTGCCTACAGGGGGGCAGGGTGGGCAACGGTCCTCCCTAATCGGTCCACCCCAATTCCTCAAAATATCAATCTATTAAAAACATTTTATAATTTTCAAATTTTTACGTTCTTTCAATGATACGAGGAAGCAGATTTTCATTCTTAAAATGAATTGCGAGAAACTGAAGGGCGGCAATATGCAAAAGCAATGTTCCGGCGGGCACAGCTCTTTGTTTTTACATTAAAAGATTCTGATTTGATATATGGCCCCCCTTATGAAAAAATCTGCACGAGTCTATGGTTCTTTGTATAATATATTTAAAAAATAACACAAAGTGGAAAATAAGTTTATTTTAACAACTTCTTAACAAAGTAAATTTATTATTAGGATCAAATCCCACTTCTCCATCAGACTCAATCTCAACATTTACAATTTGTTCCAATTTTTCTTTAGCAGGTTTCTTTTTTCTTCTCTTTTTAATAACTGGTTGTTGAGTTATATCGAAAATTATAAATTCTTTCAGTTTATTAACAATAAAACTAAAACTGTATAAAATACTTGGTGAATCTTTTAACAAAACTTTTATATAATCATCCAAATTACTTCTCTTATTGAGGCTTTTGGTGAAATTATAAATAAATGTACAGTTTAAAGTGTCTGCCACATAGACATTTTGTAAAGGAAAATCTAATAATGTATTTAAGTAATCAATATGTAACAAACAACTTTGAAATTCAGAAATGGAATGAACTAATGATCTATCAAAAGTTTTATAATTTGTAGTCATTTTATAGTCCATTTCAAAGTAGGAAATTATGTTTTTTAAACAAATTACAGAGTCATCTTTGGTTATATATTCCAAAGTAGACTTAACATCAGTTGCATTGAAAATAGTTGCTGGAGTATTTGTTTCAAATGTTGCAAATTTTTTTAAAAATACTTTACTAGACCTATAAAATGATCCAAGTTTCTTATCTATGCAACTTAAAACAAGTTTGGACAGTATTACTGAATACACCACAGGCCAACCAGCAGTAGATTTGTTTAAATAAAAGTTAACAGTTAAAAGTAATATATGCCATGATTCCGGAAAACAACCAATACATTTTTTATAGTTATTATCAATTCCTAATATGTTATTAAGGTAATTGTACTTATTTTCTTTATTTAAAGTTTCAATAATACTGTATTTTGGAAGTGTAACTTTACATAATGGCACTTCTACTTTTCCTACATTATCTCCTTTTGTTCTGCCAACACATATTAAACTGTTGCTACTGTCAGTAAGAATCTTATGAATTCCACTTAAAACATCAAAACTAATTTTATGTGAGTTTTCTAAAGCATTATTTTCCACCTGTGGTATAAAGAAATATTGATTCTGTACAATAATGTCCATAAAACTGGGAGGATAGGAACATTTTCTGAAATTCTCTAAAAATTTAAATGGTAGATCTAAGTCAGGTTTATGATGTTCAGCAAATAACAATTCTTCTTCATGCAAAGATGAATCTTCAGATGCCGACTTTTCTTCTTCTTCTTCATTTTCAGATTTTGTATCATCATCATTTTCAATGCTGTTATTAACTTTGTCCAAGTCAATTTCTATCTTTGGTGTATCATTAATTTCTAAATCAATATTTAAATATTTAATATATTTGCTATCAAAACAATTATATCCCCTTATTGCCTGTTTTATTTTATACAAGATTGTGTTTCTTCTTGCTTTCCTGTACCTAATAAGAACTTTTTTCAGAGCACTTTCAATTGTTTCATTTTGAAGAAAGACTAAAAGAGATTTTATCCTTTTTTGTTGGTCACTTTGATTCCCATGACATTTTTGAATTTTTAAATTATTGTAAAACATTGTAAAAACTCCTCTTTTTACATAGTCATTCCCTACAAAAAAATATTTATTATTAGAAGTAAGACAAAAGCACAAAGTTCAGATCTTAACCATTAGTATTTAAAAAATATGCTGTTGTTAAATTGTGTTACCTAAAAGAACAGCCAGTATTGGAAGACAAGATTTCTGTAAACCTTCAAAAGATTTAAGAAATTTTTCAACTCTGTATATCTTACAATAAATATATTTATAAGTATTTTTATTTCCAGTTTTGCCTCTCTTGACTGTCATATCAATAGTATTGAATGGTATATACAATGTATCAAAAATAAAGTAATCTGAATCAAAACTGAGAACTGGACACTTTAATGCAGTAGCAATATTTGCCGCTTCAGTATCTCCCTCAAAATCACATCTAACTTTGTTTATCCCCTTGTCTCTCACAACATCTTCAAAGACATTTCTTATAAACAATGGAAAAACTGAAATGGAAGTCTCTGTGACAGTATTGAGTAAATTAGAAGAGCTTATTTTATTTTTCATCCTGCTGATGACCGTGTTTACCTTCCTATTTTCATAACCTCCATCAAATATAATGTAAGGAGTAATATTGCACTGTGCTAGTAAGTCAAAGAAATCATTAACTGTTTTGCCAAACTTATCATAGTCTCCCCCAAAACAATCATGTGAAGATGTGTGCCACTTGTACAATTGGCAAGCAATCGAATTTCCATCTATTACAAGATTTGTATCATGCAGTTCGTAATTATCCAAATACAAATGAGATCTATTTTGTATAAACGTTGTCAGACCTCTGATGCCCATTTTCAATGTCTCAATCTCATTATATGTGCTTATATTTTTATTTTTATTTTTAAATTGTTCTATTTACCAAGACATATGTTACTTTTAGGTTAAGTAGGTTATCTGCACAAAACATTAACCGTAGGTTAATGTTTTGTGGTTATCTGCACCCAATCTGCACCTGCACCAGCACAGAGTACACCATCTACTCTGTGGCAAGATGGTGACATTGACATTTGATCATTTTGACATAACCTAAATCAACCTAAATAAATAAAAATGGTAGTTATCTTGGGATTTTCCTTAGCCAATGATTTCCAATGGTATGTAAATTAATTATCTACCAATAAATGGTTGAAGTTAATTGAATTAAATCCCAAATTGTAAAATTTTCTAAAATGGGCATCAAAGGCTTAACAACTTTTGTCAGAAATAAATCTGAACAGTGTATGGAATCTTATGAACTGCATGATACAGACGTTGTGATAGATGGAGATGCAGTACTTTGTCAGTTGTATTTAACCCATACACTCCCAAGAAATGGTTGTTTTGGTGGTGACTATGATAAATATGGGAACACAATATACAAGTTTTTCCATATGCTTTTCCAGTGCAAAATAACTCCATATATCATACTTGATGGAGGCTATGAGAGTCGAAAAATGGATCGAATTGTAGAGAGGTTCAAGGGAAGAATAGATCAAGTTGAAAATCTGAATTCAAGAACCCAAGCAAGAAATAATACTACACCTCTCTTGATGAGAGAAGCATTTGAAGATATTGTTTTGAAGTTGGGAATTAAACTAATAAGATGTGATTTTGAAGGTGATAGAGAAACTGCAAACATTGCAAAATCTTTGAAATGTCCTGTAATCAGTAATGATTCAGACTTTTACATATTTGATGTACCATACATACCATTTCCAACAGTTACAATGTCTGTTAGGAGTGGATCTTCTATAAATCCAGATACTGAACAAACTGTTAACTATAGATACATCCCTTGTCAAATTTATAGAATCGACAAATTTTTAGAGTGTACAGGAGGATTGAGTAAAGATAAGTTACCTCTATTGGCAGCTTTAGTTGGAAATGATTTTGTGGAGGGCATTGAGATATCAAAACTGGGTATTAAGGCTAAGACTGAACATTTCTTACAAAGAATAGAGGCTATAATAGAGTGGTTGAATTCTGAAAATAAAGAGAATGTTATTGAAAAAGTATTGGAATTATACAAAGATAATGAACGTGATGAAATGAGTAGGAAAATGGATGATGCAATGAATGGTTACAGTTTTAAAGAAAGTAAATATTTAAAGTACTTGACAAACAACACACCTGATGATTCATTGGACATTGAGATTGATGATGATCAATATAATAGTTATGAAAAATTATTGGATACTTTTCCCAAATTATTTATCAACAACTTCAGAAAGTCTTTGTATCCAACTAGATTTATGGATATTTTAACACAAAATAAATATTACAACTTCAAGCCTCAAGTAGAGGTGATGGAAGAAGAACATGCTCATACAATTAGCAATGAAATAATGTCTGCTATACATAAAATATTAACGAGTTCCTCTGAAAATTTAGTTTGTCTAATCAGATTGAAAAATGAAGTTAGTGAAAATACTTTACCACTATGTGATTTAAATCTTCCTACATTTTCAGAAATTCAAAACATGAATATTAATGACAGAAGACACCTTATTTTGAAGATCCTTAATATTGATGAACATTTTGTTACAGAAACATTAAATTTTTTTCCAGAGAATTGGTATTTGCTTGTGCTCACATTGAAGTACATGATAAGCAAATCTGTGATATCTTGGCCTGTCATGTATTCTATTATTTTTTGCAAATTAGTGATTGATTATATAGATCCAAAAATAGGATTCTTTCGGTCTGGTGAAACATTTAATAAACAATTTTACAGTAAAATTAAAGACATTATGGCAAAACAAAAGACACTTCCTCCAAAAACTAACACCCTAAAAAACTCTCTTGACAGCATCACATTTGAAGATGCTTTAATAAGCATGAGTAGAGTTATTCTTTACTTTGAATTTGACAGAAGACTAAAAAAAGATATTAGGCTGTACGACAGGAAATTAATGCATTCATTGTCCCAATTCCAAAGTTGCCTTCTACATGTAAAAAGTCTTAATCAGTTACTGAATATGCCATATCATGATTTTTTTATAACAGAATGCTTCAATGGTACTTTTGTTTATAATTTTAGCTGTAGTTTAAGAAAAAGAGATAATTTGGATGAATATGTCAAGTACTTATTTCACAGGGCTCACCTAGTATTGAACAGTTTCGAGATAATTATTAAATTAATCAAAGGGAATGATAATGAAATAGACAGTGAGTGAATTTTGTAAATATGTATTTTTTGTATATATACTTTTAATTGATTTTATTACCAAACAAAGATAAATCTATATTTTTTAAATAAAGTTTTTATTTATGTACATTTATCAAATTATTTTCCACAAATTAGTATTATTAAAATCAATATTTACATGTTTTAACCATGGTACAGTTGTATTAAACAAATTGTACAAACATTAGAGACTTTTACTTCATTCCATTTGTGTGGATATAGGATATATTTTGTCAACCTGTAAAATTTTATCCAAACTCCAGTCCAATTACATTGATGTGCCTTTCATGGCCCAGGTCTTTGGTCACATTTAAGATAACCCTAAGGAATCGGCTCATTTACATTTTTTTATTTTACCATTAGGAAGAGCACGTCATTTTGAGGCTCTGTGCAAAAAATTAGACGTCAGCGAGACTCCTAAGTCGCCTAAAAAAATTAAACAACGATCCTCTTCGAGTTTCAGACGTGACGTCATCGCATATGAAATCTCTTGTTCAGAGAGCGGATACCGCGCCGATCGGTTTTCGGTTAGATAAGTACTTAGCTAGTTTATAACAGTATTTTGATTGCTTAAATGTTTATTATTTTTTATTATACGTTTTCGCAAACTCTAAACAGTGTTATGTTTGTGAAATAAAAACGTTTAGAAATAATTTAAACTATTCGACACAAAGGACCAGAACCAGAGTAAAAAAAGCTATAAATATTGTGCGGTTCCTGAATGTAAATGTACTACGATTAAAAAAAAACTGAATGGCAGAAAAGCATAAAAAGACTCAAAGCATTCACTGATAGTCAACATACTTTGTTTGTGTATTTTTAGGATTTCATTTTTCTTCAATCAGAATCGTTATAAAATACGTTGTGAATCCATATTGAGAGGGTTATTGAAAACCACACGCTTGTATTAATCTAAATTTATTTAAAAAAGTAGATAATATTGTTCTGATAGCTTGTGGTGTTATTAATGTTCGAAATTATTTAATAAAATAATGGGTCAGCTCTTCACAAACTAAATTTTATTAAATACTGCTTTTTTACAAAAAAACAGGTAATCTTTTTCTGTAGATCATCAACAAAACTGGCGTATATTATATGTTTTGAAATAAATTATTTTATTTGATTCAAATTCCAGATCAGCTCTAACAAATATCGAGAGAGCATGTATTTATGGAAATATTGACATTTTTAATCATTCTTGCCAGAAAACATCCAAAAACGATGTGTCACATAGTATAAACTTCTATACTGTGGTATAAAATTATAATTTAATAAACTCGTGTTTTTTATTAAAAAACTTCATAATCATTAGCAAGTCCACTTCTAGAAGATTTAATGAGTATTTTTTTTAATTAGGTCTACACATTTTATTTTATTTACACAAAAATTTTGTAAGTAATTTAAAATAAATAAATTTTACGCGAGGCACGTTAGTCAGAAGCATAATGTTAGTGCACATTAACTTTCATATGCGGTGACGTCACAGTCATAGTCTTCGCCCCGCTACTGTATGCTTGTTTGATTGGTTGTATTAGGAGAACGACATATTCTATTGACATAAAATTTTCAGAATCATATTTTATTCCCAATACTTTGTTTTACGACAGTAAAAAATGATTTAAAAAATTTTAGTATACGAGCCCATTGAATAACTTTATTGCAGCTTGGCTATCTGTGTCGAAAGAATGCTTGGAAAGTTGTTTCGTCCTTGGACAGCCTTATTGGAATCATAAAAAAAAACAATGTTACCAGTACTAAGCTAAGAAAAGTGTAATATAGCTGAGCACAAAGAATAACCAATTTGTTATAAACATTTAAGCAGATTTACTACACGCTTACTTCAACCAAAAATACTATGGACATACCACATTTCTTCTTGACGTCTCGTTCTCATAGTTCTTGCATTAAATCAACTACTTTCCTTTTTCTAACTAACACGCATCAATGTTAGCTCATCACCGACAAACAGCTGTGAAACTGTGTTCTCATGTCTCATATGATGAATAAGCATAACTGCGACTTAATTCCTGAGGAAAATCTCAGAGTCGAGTAGCTACTTTACTCCTATTTCCATGAGCAGTTTTAGGATATCTGCAGGTTTCAACTGTCCCTCTTCTATCCAATACTCTCCTAGGTGTTGTGCCCTAGGATTCTCAATTGCTGTGCAATTCGCGAGTATGTAGATGGAGATTTCTTCTTTCTCCACTATTTTGAGCTTTTAGCAGGTGCCCGTTCAGGAGGATATATCCAGTTAGAATCCCTGTTAAAACACTACAGTTCTACTTTGACTTTTGCATTCATTTGATCTCGACGGGTGGTTCCTAGTAAATTGTCCTAGATATACGCCAAGATCGCTGAATAAAACAATAATAATTGTATTTATCTACAACTGTCATGTAACGGGTACGAATTGACACTATTTTCAGTGTCATAATGATGTATGACTAATGCGTTTTTGAAAAGATTACCGCACTATTGCGATAATAAGAATCAAGAAAAATATGAATACCAGAATTAAATATTTAAAACAACACAGGAAGCTGCAATTTCAATATCCGAAGGAATATTGTCTTCGCTTGAACTTATTTTTATAGATTTTTGTTCATTCAACGTTGACAATTTGATGACATAACTAATTTATTTTATTTCCACAGCTTTGTTTGTCTTTGATGGTTTGGTCACAAAATATGATACACAGTACCTCATGTTGTCAATATTAATAACAATACGTTGGATTGAAATTTTTTTAAAAATAAAATTTCATTATTTATTGTTAATAATACTAATAAACAGTTGTAGATAAAATTTTGTACGTAATACTCGGCCTACAGCCTCGTCCTGCAAACTTCACATGCGTGCGTTAATAATGTCCATATCCCACTAGTTACGTAAATAATTATTATTCAATTTTAGTTGTAGTAGTCAAGGAAGTAAAAATTCATTTTCAAGATATAAAATTTTAATCATATAAATATGTTAGTGAATAACATGACATTAAAAAATTAATATAAATATAATATTGGCAAGATAATAAATAAGAATTTAATTCAAAAAAAAAACTTTTAACACAACCAGCAAATTATTACACAAGAAATGTTGACCAATATCAACAATTAAATCCCATAATAAAAGGAATATTACATATGAAGGCAAAATCTGTTATAAAGATTGCCTAACTCATTGAAATATATCATGCAACATTGTAGTATTATTATTGGTTCATCTACAGTATGCGAAAAGTCTATCGAGTCCATTCCATTTACACAAGTACGACAAGGAAAATATGAGAAAAACTGCTTGAAAGAGAGAGAAGAATAATTGTGGGCGTATCTAGTTCATCCATTCAGCTCTCGTCATTCTTCCAGCCTCTCGGATGAACTAGATACGCCCACAATTATTCTTCTCTCTCTTTCAAGCAGTTTTTCTCATATTTTCCTTGTCGTACTTGTGTAAATGGAATGGACTCGATAGACTTTTCGCATACTGTATATCGAAAACGTTAAGAACTTATAATTTCTACTGTGGATTATAATTTACAAATAACAAAAATACAGTGGCGTCATAAGTTATTTAAAGACTTTGTAGAAAAATGTTATACAAACAGGCCTAGACAAATTGACAAACCTTATCACAACTAATAATATGTATGTGGTTCATTTTTAAAGGCGTATTCGAACAACTTCCACAGATTTGTTTTTAGTAGAAATTTAGTAGTGAATTTAGAAAATTTTCACCGTTTCAATTGTGAATTATCTGGAGAAAAGTTGCTGATGATAAAATCAGTACGTATTTTTTAAATATTTTCAAAAGCATTCAAAGTAACAATATATTCATCTCATTCATAAAATCACAATACCATTCAAACCTTTGGTTTAGTTTTAAATTCCAAAAATTAACTGAATTTTCATACTTAAATTAATATGATCTTAAATAAACTATTTAATGGAAACGAATACTGTATTTTGATCGAACTACTGTTTAATTCTAAATAAAGACAACGGTTTTTGGAACTTTGAACCGATTTGTACCATTTTAAGAAGACATGCTTTTACTAATAAATCGTATAATAACGCCTCTCTCCCGAACTATCCCAAAGGTTTGATACCACATTACCGTTTCAAAACTCAATATCATCGCAAACATTTACATACTTTTCCAACCAACAGCTGTCTCAAGCAATCGAATCGGTTTTAATACTAAACTTGAGTTACTTCACCGTCTTGTTGCAGAATCCATTGAGCAGCTTTGGTTATGTCCCACGAAGAATGTTCCAAGCCATTGAAACATGTGGGTAGATCAGCGTTAACTACATTTTGTAGTTTTAGGATTTTAATAGCTTTCATTACGTCCCAATCGGATTGGTCGAGAGCCTGTAGGCATTTTTCGGTTGTTACCTGTTAAGTTAAAAATAAGCAATAATAAGCTGTCGACGATATAAACAAATACTACTACTTGCCGTACGTTCGTCCATGTAAAAGATGCCCTTCTATAGTTTATTTACGATAAAAAGACGATGACGTTGCAAAACAAAATATTCAAGAAAACATTTTTGTATTCTGTGTAAAATTTTTATTTTAAAATTGCAAAGCGCTTTCGGCGGTTAAGCCATCATCAGTGCCATACCTGCAAGTAAGCAATAATCGTTGGAAAATTTTTAAAAAAATATTAGAAAAGAATTACTTACTCGTCAGATATGAAACAAGAAACTTAGTCAAATGTCTACAACACATTAACGTCACTACATTAAATTTAAAATTTTTAAAAATTAATTATCCCCTGTTTGCGGTTAAATGTATTCACATTATGACAAAATATTGTGATGTTGCCAAGTTGTAGTTTTTTTCTTTACTTAACGAAAACTAGAAAAGTCAATCTGATGTTAGATTGACAGTTCTTAATAATAATGAATACAAATAGAGAATACTATTACTTACGTCTCTTATAGCAGTAACGGGAGAAGCGGGCCCCCATTTCGCCATGTTCGTTCAAAATAGCTTTACAAATATGTTACTATCTCTTGACATTTACTGTTCAGCTGCTTTGGTATAATTTGGAATTTAAAATGACTTTTTAGCTGAATACTCAACATATCGGTGGCCAAAAACTCTAGGAACTTTTGGCAAGTCACCATTTCATTTCTGTTATTCATTTCTGTTATGTCAAATGTCAGTTATATTTATTTCTGTTGATATTCGTTCAATTGTGTATGTACATTTTCGATTAGATTTTTGTACCATTTCTAGTTAGTTGTATCTCTATTCTTCTAATTACTTTTTCCACTGACATCTGACATATCTAGTGACAGATAACAGAAATGAAATGGTGACATGCCAAGAGTTCCTAGAATTATTTTCCACCGATATGTTGAGTATTCAGCTAAAAAGTCATTTTTAATTTCAAGATTTACGCTTCGGGGGTCTATTCATAATTTTAATAAAATTAAAGCAATATAGATGTTCGCAATAATAAAAAACATGCAAAAATCTTATGTTTTGAAGGGTAGACCTTAACTGTCATTCTTGTCAGAAAAAAACCACTTTTTGTTGGCCACACTGACCTTAGACTGAACTCCTCTATTAGTTATGAAAATAACTGTTTTTTAATCTTAAAGAAACAATGAATTTAAAAGCACCAAAAAAACTTGTAAATATTAAACGATGATCGAATGTCAATAAACGTCAAAGCAAACTGGGGAATTTAACTAGTTGATTTGACAACGTCTTAGAGTTTTTACGGTTGGTAAATTAATATTTATTCTGATAAGCAGGAAAGTAACTAAAATCATCGTCTTTTTATCGTAAAAAAGTTACATCATTGTAATCCTCAAATAATAATTGTTTCAAACGATAAGGAAATATTATTATGACTATACAATACTTACATCTTTTCCCAGTACTTTCGACATTATCCGAACTTCATCCGAATCATTCCCCCTCGTCCTCGACGGAGGTTTGGAATTAGCAAACTTTAATAAATCCTCACAGCTAACGTGGTGGCTATGCATCTGTTCCTTGTCTTTTTTCAACCCCCCAAAATTCTCTTCCCCATCTACGACGTCATGTTCAGCTGGTATTCCATCCAAAGCATTCAAATTTGATTCGATTTGTTCTTCGAAATATTGAGATTCTTGATTTTTTCCTACTATTATAGGATTATTCGAGTAAACTGGTTCAGTCTTGTGAAAAGGATTGGCGCTGACGGTTGGTGGTGGAGAAACGGTGTTGACTTTGTCTAAGGTTCGTTGTAAACTAGTCGGAGGTATGATGAGAGGATGTTTTCGTGTATGACGCGGCTTGGCAGCTAGGAGAGCTTTACTTTTGTCTCTAGGAGGCAGGGGAATGGGATTTTCATCTCTTTGAAAGTTTGGTTTAGCTTGTGGCGTGGTGGATAGTGTATGTCGTGGTAAAGTAGCGTGAGAAAATTCTAAAAAACAAATATTTTAAATAATTATAATCCAAAAAAATTGATTAAATAAAACAGTTTACCTTGACGACCGTTAAGATTATCCTGAATAGAATTTCTTACGGTTCTACCCATTTTTGGAGGAAGCGTACTAGCCAGACTACTGGATCTCGTTCTGGTATTTATTACTGGGTGTCCTGATCTTAGAATCCGCAAGGGATTTGTTACCATCAACTAAAAAAAGAACAATTTTCATAAAATATTTACCTGAACAAATGAAAAAAATTCACGTACCTGTGTTACATCACTCGACGGGCTCTCGACCAATCCCTGATACGCCATTTGGGCCTCTTGCGTAACTTTAGACTAAAGGGAAAAATAACCAATAAAGAAAAACTAAATGGAAAGAACAAAACAATAAAATAAAATGAGGCAAAAGTAAAAAAAATAGGATATGGTGTATGGAGTGGATGATTGGTTCATTATTCTACGATCTACTGATTATAGGAGGGAATTGCGATTACTTTTTACTAGCTTGGTGTTTTTTTTTGGTATAAATTCTAATATTAGTTATAAATATTCAACTAACAGGGCAAGAAGTTACGGTAAAAACTAAATAACATAATGCAGTAAAAGTATGAAGCTGATAAGAAACATTTTCAGAATTGTATATTCAAGAAGATACAATATGGGATGACAGTCTGGCAGGTTAGCTAAAGAATTACTACAAGACCTTGAGTCTACAGTGTCAAATAGGGAAACTATTCAGTCTATGCATATGATTTTTACATAAATAGAGTCTATTTGTATTCTTAGATCACCTTGTCCGTAAAATTATAGTAATTTTCCTCGACAATAAAGCATAATAACCTTTCTTCAAAATAAACACTCTTATTTATACTAAAAGACCAAAACAATAAAGAATTTTATTTGACAGATCTTTGTATTGCTTTTTTTTTATACAACTGTACATCCCACATGTGTCCTGTAGTATTACTATGATGTTTTGTTAAGTTTTCAAAATTACTACTGTATCCTTTATGTTTGACATGAATCATAAAAACAAGATTAAGAATGAAAAAATTCAAAGGTGGCGCCTAGAACTTTCTTGTTTTACTTTTGACATTGTCTACAGATCTGGAAAACAAAATAGGTTGCTGATGCCTTTTCAAGAGTGTGTAATTCCATTCAACCAAACAAACTCTACTCACTTCATTGTGACTTGTGTCACCCAGGTGTGACTCGAATGATTCATTGGGTAAAAACTCATAATCTACCATTTTTTGTTGAAAAATATGTAAAATGACTTCATGTAACGCTGTGAAACCAAAATTCTATAGAGCCAATAATTCTATTCTCATCAAGGCCACCCATCCTTTCGAAAGACTCAGTATGGATTTCAAGTGTCCACTTCCATCAAGAACTCGTAACAAATATCTACTTACAATTAGTGATGAGTATTCCAGATTCCCATTTGCCTATCCTTGTCCAGATATGAATTCTTCAACTGTAATAGACTGTCTAGTTGAATTATTTTCTTTGTTTGGAATATCTTCTTATATTCATACGGATAGAGGTCTCTTTTATATCGAAAGAAATAGAAAATTTCCTTCACAAACGCGGTGTCGCTACATCTATGTCTACTCCATACAATCCTCCTGGAAATGGACAAATAGAGCGCGAAAATGGCACTATTTGGAGGACAATATCTCTTGTACTCAAACAAAGGAATTGGGAAGTAGTGATTCCAGATGCATTACATTCCATTAGATCTCTTCTATGCACCGCTACTAACGAAACTCCCCATGAAAGAATGTTTAAACATAATAGAACATCTGCCAATGGTTGTTCTTTACCTTCCTATTTGGTTCCTTTCAACAAAGTCTTTATGAAGAAGCATGTAAGATCGAGTAAATATGACCCACTAGTAGAAGTGGAGCTAATTGATGTCAATCCGCAATACGCCCGAGTTCGGCTAGAAGATGGAAGGGAGACAATCGTGTCTTTAAAACACTTGGCTCCTAACGGCAAAGGAGATTTTAGAACAGGAGTTTCAACCACTTTCTTATGAAGACCAAGAACAAGCAGATGATATTCTACAAGGGGGAAAAACCTGAAGACACATCTGCTGATGAAAATAGCTCAGACTCTTAAACCTCCGAATATTGTTCTATTCCTAATAGATCTTCTCAAGAAAATACTCTTCATCGTTCAACCAGGGAACGCCGACTGCCTGAGCGATTCAAGGACTACTATTTGAAGGGTGGAAGAATGTAGTATTACTAAGCTGTTTTGTTAAGGGCCATTCGCACCGATTATCCTAAAAAGTCATACTTATCTAAGTGACACTTATAATTTTTTGAAAAAGATCTTGTCAGGAATTAACGGCAGTCGTTTGTTCCAGTTTGATCTATGCGTTTGGAATTAGTTGGTGTCATCTTTGGTTTTGACGTTTTGATAAGTATTTTTTCTTCAGAGTCATTTTAGTAGTTTCTAAATGTGAGCGGAGAAAAACAATCTCGTGGAATAAATTTCACAACACGTGAAAAATCATTATTATTAGATATTATTAGCAAGTATGAAAATGTCAGGAAATAAACAACTTCAATTTCTCCAAGAAAATTGAGAGCAATTTCCTTCGTCATTCTAAATCTATGAAAAAACGTCTTATGATCGAATGTATTAAAATAATCGTTCCTTATATATAACTGTCTGGGTATGCCGTATTCAATTACCTATATCTATTATTTCTAAATCGTCATCATCTTCTAACATTTCCATTTCGATAAGACAAATTACAAATACAGAGATCTACTAAAGCACAATTCACTCAAATCTAAACTGTCATAAATCAACTTCAAAATTAGTATTTCGAGGTTAAGTGGAACTTTAAGCCGATGATATTCCAAGCTTAGTTAAGGTATACTTAACGTCGCATTAAGGATGCCTTTAAATACGGTGCGAACGACTAAGTGACACTTAGTGGATTGAAGTGAAACTTAACGTTTAAGTGTAAACGGTGCGAATGGCCTTGTTGTCTAAATGACGTTTAGTAATTTTGACATTTTATGAATTCTAATTCAACACTAGTTTTGTGAATAATAAATCAGTTATTAAAAGGTTTTCATTACATGTCCAAGTACTTATATCAGCTTCAAACTATTACTTTAAATATGCTCAGCATGTATCATTTAAAGACTGGAGTCTGAACTACTGGAATTAGACGTTCTTTGACATCTTGCAACCGACGTAGGAGATAATCCACTTAATATGCTATTACTAGGAGGTGGCGACCGTCCCATCATCTTTAGACTAAATCCCGGTTTTAAAAAAGGATTAGTAGATCTTTGGGGTATTTCAGATCTTATACTAGCATTCGATCCGTTCAGTTTAGATAATCTCCTACGTCTGCGCCAATCGAAATCGACCGATCCAACGCTAACACAATCGCTACCACTTGAACTGGATTCGTAAGCTTTAGGATTATATGATTGTCGTCTGCGATTTCTATCTCTTATACTGCGACCGTTTCGTTTTTTAATAGGCTCTTGGCAATCGCTGAAGCTCAGAGTACGCGGTCGTTGCATGTACTCCTTACCGTTCTCTAGATTCTCAGTCTTATAATAAACGTAAGAGGTTTCGTAATATTGGGAAGATGGAAGAGGTTCCTGATAAAAGTTCTGGTTAGCTTCCAATCTATATCTAGGATCGTTATAAGTTTTTCTCGTCATACTTTCAGATTTGGTTAACGTTCTATCTCTGTACTGGGCGTTGGGACGGTAATAGGCGTCTTCGAAAGACGTATTGTGAAATCTGTTAGCGAAGCTGAATTCTCGTACCGAATAACTATCGTTATTTAGGGTATTTAAATTACGACACGAGTTGTGGGGAGCTCTAGCTGATGGAAAAGGACGGCTGAGAAGTTCGCGGGATTTGGCGAAGTAAAATTCCGCAGATGCTTTGTCCCACAAGGGAAGACGAAGGGTTTGATTGGATATTTCGTCGAGTGAGGAAGGGGAGCTCATGAATTTCTGGATGAAATTAAATTAAAAAATAAAGGGTAAGCGGGTAGGAAGAGGGGAAAAAATTTGTTAGTGTTAGTATGTGATATTCTGTGTAGAGGAGGTTGAATATTTCGAGGTTTTAAAAAAAACCTGTATATCAAACCTCTATCAAGAATATTAAAATGTTTCATGATTTTTTTTCTTCTATTTTTATAGTTTATTTTGTGAAATAAAAGCGATTTTAAGACTTACTTGTAAATCTGACGTTGAGAGCGCCTCTTCTGAAAAATTTCTTCTTTCGTGATGTTTATCATGGTCATGAGCAGATGAAAATTTGAAACTAAACTTCTTTTTATTCGGAGAAGCTGGTGTAGTAGGAGCCGGGGCAGACATTAAACTGGAATGACAAAATAAAGACAATATAAATAGAAGTAACACATATACAGATAGGCCAAGCAATAGGTAAATATTCTTGACAGTATTCCTGGTAGAAAACAGATGGTGCCATCATTATGTTGTAATGCCTTTTGGCCCAATATAATAATAAATATTTAAAATAAGAATTAAATTCCCTTGATCTTATTTCAACAAAAGAAAACGTTCGAAAATTTCATTATTATAAAAATATAAATAAAGAAGGTTGTTGTCAAGTTCAAGTGTGGTGCAAGACAACAACAATTATATGTTTATCTGTTTTGCTCGAACTTGACCGGTTTTATAAAATATACTTTCAATACTGATCAAGAGAAGAAGTCGATACAGAATACTTGAAGAAGACTATTTTATATAGTTGAATAGTCACCTACTAGTAATTATTAACCATTACGTATAGTATGCTATAATAGGAACTTATGCATAGTATTAGTTTAGTAAGTAGTGAAAATAAATCAAACATATCCCAGTGCTAGAGGTAGTTGTTTCATTCCTCTTGAGATAATCCTCCAAGTGACCGCAACACCACCTATTCAGAGGCCCTTCCACACTTATAATCTACAGAAGTATTCATCGATGATACATCCATTACAATGTGGTATAATTTTGATATGTTTAGGACACTCAAATGTTTTTCAGTAAACCTTCTTTTTATGTATAAACAATTAAATCAATAAATACAAACCTGGAAGTAATTTCATTTGCTATAGCAATGGCAGTATCCAAAGTCTTCTGATCATGCGCCGAAATTGGCTTGACAGTCGCCTGTTTCCTCGACTTAGCATTCATCTTTTCCCTCAATTCGTTACTTCTATTAGACCCTTCGTGATCTAAAGAATTACTTTGAGTACCCAAAGAATTGAACATCATCTCCATTTCATCCATCAACGAAGGTCCCAAGTCTAAGTTTGGGCTATGCGTGTTTTCTTCATCGCTTATTTCATGGTACTCGTGATCTTGAAGAGGAGCCGGAGCCGGAACCAAATCGCCTTCGAGGAGAGGTGCAGCTTCAAGATCTTTGTGTGGTCTGTATGGAGCTACTACTTGCGTTGGAAGAGTACCATACTAGAAGTGAAAGGGAAAAGTATTTATAAGCATGAAATATCTTCTGTAGGTTCCTTGTTGAGAAAAGAAACTGTAGTTATATGAAAATTTAAATGCTTTTGTATTACACTGGATCTGAAGAATGTATATACGACTTTACAAAAACAGTACTTACGTTTCCTTTAGATCCATCCATCCAACTGAGATCTCCGAAATACGCTCCATCTAATCCTACATGCCCTGTATGCTTAAAATCACCCTGTGGAGCACTGATCATTTCGCTGCGCAATTTTCTGCGAGCCGAAGATCTTGTGCTGTCCGTTCGTAAAAAAGAGGAACTTGGAAGGTCGCTACCAAGATAAGCAACCACATTCACAGGATCGAAAAGACCCGTCTTACCACTTGCCGACGCACCTTTCCATAGAGGTTGATGAGTTCTACAAATTAATGATTAAATACAGAAAAAAACGTCATAGATAGTTTAGTAATAAATGAAAATGAATACTTACTTTTTATCTAATACAGTTATTACATCTCCTACCCTGTAACTTAACATATGAGGTCCTTCATTGGACGAAATTTTAGCTTGTACTTGCTCCGGCCTAGATTCAGCTAAAATAGGTCCTATATCCGCAAAACGAGGACGACTTGCAGCCTCATGCCTCCAACAGTCCAACATGAGATTGTAATGGTCAAGTGGACAACAATCTGGCTGCTCTAATCTAAAATGTGTACACATATGTTAGAGTAGATTATGACAGATGTCAAGAATCTTCAATAGCTATAGTTGTTGGTTTAAGCATAGTATATTACCTTTGAAAATTAGGTTCATCTATCGCCTCCAAAATTTGTTGTCCTGTCAATGCAGCCCATGGTTGGAATCCATAGGAAAACATTTCCCAAAGGGTGACTCCAAATGCCCAAACATCGCTAGCAGTAGTAAATCTCAAGTAGCTGATAGATTCAGGGGCACACCAAGCGATAGGCAGTTTCAAGTTTACATTGAAATTGGTTTGGTAGTAGTCTTTACCCTGCCCAAGGGCTCGGCTAAGTCCAAAGTCGGATATCTTTACTTTATTTTTGGAAAAGACGAGAATATTGCGAGCTGCTAAATCCCTAGAATAAAGTGTCTGATAAAATGCAAGAAATATATAAAGTGAACATATTTCTTGAGAGTATAAGTTTTATTTTAGAGTTAAACACATTGAAGGCACTATATTTTACAATTATTAATTCATACAAATACTAAAAATTGTAATTTTTGGTAACTAATCACCCCAAATCATGGTAATGATAAACTAAAAGAAGTTTGTTATTGCATCATGCTAAAAGCTTTGAAAATATATTGATTTTTTGGGCTATCTACTTCTACATTTTTTCCATATGGCATGATAGTTGAATTTTAACATGTCCATATCTAAGAAATGTTTAAAATCAGCAACAAGTTACTGCATGATAATGGACCTTAATCATAACAATGTATTCATATGATTCAACTTATTTATTTTTAAATTATCATTTAACAACAAATACATAGTCTAATGTAGATAAAAGTTTTAATCAGAAATAAACAGCCAAGTAAGTATTCTAAAAATCATCTTGAAATAAAAAATCACCAATGCAAGAAACAGATTAACAAGAAAACTTCTGAATACAATTATAAATTAACTCATTTCCTGTAGTTTCAGTAAGTTAATAGTCACTATTAAAGTCTGTTAAGTCAATTAAAACATTTTTGAGTAGAGGGAAAAATAACATTCAAATAACTTACCTGTGAATCAGTCTGTTTGCTTCTAAATATTGCATCCCATCACATATTTGATAAGCAAAATCACAAAGAGTAAGGACAGGGAAACTAGACCTTAAAGATGGCTCCTTTAGACATTCCAAAAGAGATCTCAAAGGTGCTAATTCCGTTACCAACATTAAACTACCCTCTATGTTTGGTAATACCACTCCAAAGAAACGTACTATATTAGGATGATCTATATTGTGCATTATAGAGGCTTCTTTTAAAAATTCCACCATGTTACTTTGCATACGGTCCCTTGATAAACACTTTATTGCAACCTAAGATAGAATTATAAGTATCATGATAATGGAAGATTATAATGCATTAGTGTAAATAATGCAGAATATATAAGAAAAAATTAAATTTGGTTTGAAATAAGGAAGTTAATAAATAATTTGTATCTTGTGAGGCTGTGTTTTTAAAGTTATAATTAAAATATATTTGATAGTTTATAAAACTAACAAGACCTATGTTTCAATTTTTATAATTGATAAAAAAACAGGAGATTTAATTATTTACATTTGAACTGACTTTATTCTACTCCTTCTAGTTGAAATGAATATAAATACACATACATAATTAAACACTTTAAAAAGAAAGTAGGTACACAATTATTAAGGAAACAAAGATTACTTTCTAAATAATAGACAATCAAAAGTACTACTAATTTACAAGAAGAAATGTAAAACATATTCAAAAGAGGTGCTTTTTTGCATAAAAACTTTCATATACTATTAAATTTTTCCCATGAGCAATATTAACAAACTAAGTAAATAGCATAAATTCCATCAAGGTCCTCACAAAAATTTGGGAAATAGGAAATCAACATATGTATTATCATGCTTCAAGGAATAAAAATATCAATACACAAGAGAATTATAAAATTTTTTATAATGACTGCAATTATACAAAAAAAATAAATTACTTACTTGAATTCTTTCTCCCTCATTGCACCAAACACCTTGCTGTACAACTCCAAATTCACCCATTCCCAACTCTTTGTTAATAGTTATACTTGAAGAAGGTATTATATGCTTACTAGAAACCCTAGGAGCTTTAGACAATGTCATTGAGTCATGATTACCCAAGAGAGAAGCATCATTAACTGCATTTTCTTGTTTTCTATGTGTTAATAATTTTTTAAACTTAGACAAGTAGTTATGAGGAAAATGTTTCTCATAGTATTTTCTAAGTCTACGCAGCTCAGGTTTAGACATGCCTATTTCAATAAGGTCTCCTTCTGTGGTAAATTTTAGTTGAGAGGGATGAGTTATCTTCAGAGTATTTCTAAAAATACGAAATAATCACTAGAAATTTTAATCAACCTCTGCAAAATATGTTAGGAGGATTCAACACCTAACTCTATTAATAGGTTTTAGTATGTACACTACTACAACTACTTTAATTTGTGAAATTTATGACATTTTACTTACTTAAAACTATTAAAATATTGTTGCAGCTCGGCTTCTATGAGAAATTCGTAAAGGCCTGGGCCTTTTTTAAAGGAGGCATTAACTCCTTCTGTAAATGAAGTATCCATTTTTAAACTATTCTAAGTAATGACCTAGTTTAAATATTTAATAAAAGGTATTAAAACACATTAAATAAACCACTACTATTATTCACACTAATAAAATATATTATTACCCATTTCCTAGTCTAATAGTAAGTACATTCAACAGTTAAGGAAGGGGATCAAATAACATCGAAACGTGCAGTTCCTCACAGACAAATTAAATAATACCTGGGAGAATATCCATCGTAACTGGGTTTACTGTGTATTATTTACATTAACAAAATTAAACAAATAAATTCCTAATGATTGCTCAATATTTATTACACTTCCATTTTGGTTGACACAGCTCCACCACAGAGTTCATCAGCTGTATGGCTGTGACAGTTGATATCACAATTATCACATCACAGATATCCTTTCTAGGCAATTTTTAAAGGCACATTAATAAACCAAAATGTGTAAGATCCATTGCTTCGTATATAATGCAGATAAGATATAAGATTCCATTATATATTATTATTTAGTTTCAATAGGATACATTCAAAATTTAGATTAATTTTTGCTGATAATATTTAGTACTATGCACAGCTAAAAAGTGCCACGTGCTATATCTTCCGGACCGGTTGTCTGGTTGTCAAAAGTCAAACTAAATGATATTCGGATTTTTGTAAAAGTTTGTGACTAAAAAATACAATTCTGATTTATAGAAAATAATAATCATGACCGTGATTAATAAGGTAATACTGAAACTATTAACTATTTTTTTACACAATTGAGATTTTTCAAAGTGTTAAATTATTATTCAGTCTTTTGTTATTTTCTAATGTCATGTACATAAGTTTTTCAACAAATTTCCTGTAAAAAATGGGACAAGCAGCTTCTTTTCCAAAAATTGGTATAAAAAAGAAAAAAGGACTAATAATTTCGTCAAAGACATATGATAAGGAATATATTAAAGATTCGAAGCAGTCGGCCGATACCCATGATGAAAATAATGTTGCTATATTAATCTATAAAATACATTATTATAATTTATTTATTTTAGATGGAAGTAGACGGAGGTCCGAAGGGAGAAGGGTTTCGATCATATTACATTACTAAAATAGAGGAATTACAACTCGTAGTAGCTGAAAAGAGTCAGAATCTTAGGAGATTGCAAGCTCAGAGAAATGAGCTTAATGCTAAAGGTAGTTATTTGACTAATATTAAATATATATTATCTGTAATCTATTTTTTTTAGTTCGTATGCTAAGGGAAGAGCTCATGCTACTACAGGAGCAGGGAAGTTATGTAGGAGAGGTTGTTAAGCCTATGGATAAGAAAAAAGTTCTTGTTAAAGTACATCCTGAGGGGAAATTTGTGGTTGATATTGATAAAAATATTGATATTAATGATGTGACCCCTAATTGTCGTGTTGCTTTAAGAAATGAATCTTATACATTACACAAAATTCTTCCAAACAAGGTACTTAACTTTTTTAATAAAAATATTGTATATGCTAAATAATCATCTTTTAGGTTGATCCTTTAGTTTCACTTATGATGGTTGAGAAAGTACCAGATTCTACATATGAAATGGTTGGAGGTTTGGATAAACAAATTAAAGAAATAAAAGAAGTGATAGAACTTCCTGTAAAACATCCTGAATTGTTTGATGCTCTAGGTATTGCTCAACCAAAGGGAGTTCTTCTTTATGGTCCTCCAGGTAAACATACTACTGATTCAATTGTTCAGTCTAGTTATATGTTTTTGATTTCTTCCAGGTACTGGTAAGACATTGCTAGCTCGTGCAGTGGCTCATCACACAGAATGTACATTTATCAGAGTATCTGGTTCTGAATTGGTACAAAAATTCATTGGTGAGGGATCTCGTATGGTTAGAGAACTATTTGTAATGGCTAGAGAACATGCTCCATCTATCATTTTCATGGATGAAATAGATTCCATTGGATCATCTCGTATTGAGTCAGGTAGTTCGTATAATTAGTTTCATCATTGTGGTACAAACTTTTATTGATTTAAGGTTCTGGAGGTGACTCTGAAGTACAAAGAACTATGTTAGAACTCTTGAATCAACTTGATGGTTTTGAAGCAACTAAAAATATTAAAGTTATTATGGCAACAAACAGAATTGATATTTTAGACCCTGCATTACTCAGGCCTGGTAGAATTGACAGAAAAATCGAATTCCCTCCACCAAACGAGGAAGCTAGATTGGATATTTTGAAGATTCATTCCAGAAAAATGAACCTTACAAGAGGTATTAACCTTAGAAAAATAGCTGAATTGATGCCTGGGGCTAGTGGAGCTGAAGTTAAGGTAAATGTGTTATACTTTTTAAAATTTAGTGGTATTCATTGTGCTTTTTTGCTTCAGGGAGTGTGTACAGAAGCTGGTATGTATGCCTTAAGAGAGAGAAGAGTTCATGTAACACAAGAAGATTTTGAAATGGCAGTGGCAAAGGTTATGCAGAAAGATTCAGAAAAGAACATGTCTATTAAAAAGTTGTGGAAATAATTTTCTTTTAACTATTTACTTTGTAATTATATTTGTAAGGAATTAAATGTATCTATAATATAACTTGTGAATTATTTAAAATAGAATTAGTACTTAGAAACCTTATTGTCTATAAGAGCTTGCCTGTCTGGGCATAACAGGAGTGATAAGAAGTAGCCCCACTGCGGCAATGGAGGACATTCTCAATCTTCTGCCTCTTGCTCTGCATGTTATGGGGAAAGTGAGAATGGCTGTAATACAATGTTAATTGGCCTGAAGGAATCATTACCCATAGTGATTCCAGAATAAGGCGTTATCACAAACACTTCTTAAAATGAGAAGTAATAACATGTTAGCCACAAATAAAGACAACCATACCATATCCAGCTAAACTGAGATGGGTTGGAAGCATGCAGACAGGAAGGTGGTACACTTATGGATTGAAAACTGACATAGGACCTGGAGTCCTTGGTGCAAGTCCACGCATTATAGGGGACACATTTGCAAATGGCAAAAGGTCCTCATACTATCAGATAGTAAAACAGAACCGAAATCTTTAGCATGTCGCTAGACTGCCTACAAACATTCTCAACCCACGTAAACCATAATAGAGTAACTTCCGGTACACAGGGGTAGTGTAGGCAAAGTAACAAAACGAAACTGCATTCACTGGTCTCGAACCAGTATTTGTAATATCAAAAACTGCTGCACGTGGTTGTACATCTTGGTGGATGTAAACATCAGACATGATGGAGCCACATGCCAAAGCAGGAACACGGCAAACTCCTGGTCAAAAACCTTCGGAGTTGATAACGAAAATATTAAACATCAGCTAGTAGGGTTGCCAACCCTCCCGATTTAGGCGGGAGACTCCCGCTTTTCTACCAAATCTCCCGCCTCCCGCGCCCATATACAAACCTCCCGCATTTCGGCAAATAAAGTATATAGTAATTCAAATTTTAATAATTATCATTTTTTAAACAATCGGCAACCCTGACTCAAACTCGCCCCGCAATCCCTCAAAGCTTAGGCGACTCGGCTTATTTTGTCTGCTCAGTGATGATAACAGAGATCAGTGCACGATCAGTGTTGCCTGTGTTTTGCTGCGCTACGCAATAAATCATCATTTTCTTATTCTCCTTGGTATTTGACTATTTTGTTGACGTTCATTATGTATTTTTCTGATAGTAGTGATTTAAGTGATGATGAGATTGATTGGGTTGGGCAAATTAGCGTTGACGAAGATGATTGTGAACTAAATGAAGATAAACAAGGACATATTTTTCCGGAGTTTGAGCCAAATCAAGAGAAAGTTGAGGTTGGGGCTAGTGGGGCTGAACCTTCTGTTCAAAAAACTAAATGGAATGTAAAATTTAATAATGAATGGAGCACAACTTATCCTTGGATTGTTGGGGGCAAAGATATTTTTCAAGCTAAATGTACGATTTGCGACTCACAATTTACAATAAATCACGGCGGAGAAAACGATATAATTAAACATATTATGAAAACGGAAAAACACAAGAAAAATACGACGAAAGGTTCACAAGGAAAAAAAATTGACACATTTTTGTTAAAAAACGATTTAGGCATGGATATGACCGCACGAGCAGAATGTGCTTTCGTTTTTCATTCTATCAAACATGCTCATGGTTATTTATCAGCGGATTGTGCGTGTTAATTATCCTCCCGCTTTCCTAATTTTAAAATCTGGCAACCCTAAGCTAGAGTGACGAGATTACTCACCGATCACTGTACCCTAAGGAAGCCCATGCATAAAATTGGCATAGGTATATCTGTTGGTTGTGTATGGAAGAGGAAGAAACAGCTTCACACATTATTTTGTGTGATGCAATGTATCATTGGAGATATAGGCTTCTACGATTAGTTCAAAAAGGACCTAGCGAACAGATTGTTGAGCCTGATAGGACTACTGGTCTGTTCACATAAATGGTACAACCAATAGCACAGAAAGGCTGAGGTGTCCAAGTCTGATCGTTGGGGTGGTGCCCAATCAAGTACCTAGTTAAACACATGCGTTGATTTTTGTTTTCTACAGTCAAACTTGACGGAGTTTTCTTGATAGGTAGGTAATATTAACTCCCCGCATTGCTGAATTTGCATCGAATTTTAGTTATTGTGAAAATTTCTTAACGGCTTCCCAATAAAATAAATATTGTATTCAATATACGAAAACGTGCTAGGGTTGCCTATCTATCCAGGCCACCATAAAATAATATCCAAGGAGCCTTACATAGGGACCTTGAATATTATCTACCTTTTTCCACGAAGTAATAAAAGGTTGCCTATCTATTCAGGCCATCATGAAATATTACCTACCTTTTTCCACGCAATAATAAAAGGTTGCCACGTAAAAACTGGTAAGTGTGTACTAGCTGGTATTAGCAATGTTTCATCGAGCTTCTTTAGGAAAGTGCTCCTCTTACGGTAGAGCAGCGCCTCACCCTCGTTAAACAATAAGTAAAAGTTTTGGTTGAATAAAAATAACATAGGTAATAATAATATGCTTTTACGTGCCTAAAAGATCTATCTGATTCTTACACGTTAAATCAACAACGAGAAAAAAATCTAGCTGATGTTCTTCTATAAGAGTTAGATGAAATTGGATTCCAAATCAAGGACTTCAGGGGACAAGAGTATGACAACGGGTACAAAAATAAAATGTATCCACTCTGGAGTACAGGCGCGGATCTTCCAGGCTTCCAAAGGTATTCCACATGCCTTGCGCCAGCCATGGCCTCAATCTAGCTCATAGTTTGTGACTCTGCCAAATGCTCCCTTAAAGCTATGACGTTTTTTGGGGTTGGGCAAAAAATTTATGTACTTTTTTCTGCATCAACAATGCGGTGTTTTGCTACAGGGCACAAATTTTCTAAGGACGGCTCTGTATGATTATATAAAAAATTAGGATAATAATATGTTACAAACACAATGGTACAGGGTTAATTTTGGGAAAAAATAAGCAAATCTTAGTTGTACTAAAGACTATCAATACAAGATATATTTGCTTAGCTATCCATGCCTAAACCATTTTCTCTTTCTTCATATAGGTATACTTATATACTTTCATTTATGTGTACTTTGTATAGCTTAAAATTAATTCAACACACACTATATATATAAACCTTTTTTAAAAATAATTAATTTAAAAGTGATACTTTTTTATTTCTTAAAACATAAAACGATAATAGAAATTTAAAAATACAACAAAAATAAAATACCTTAATTAAAACTTTTTAGATCTGCCTATGATTCAATACAAAGAAAAATCAATTTAATTATATTTATCCAGTAAAGCAAAAATCGTTGAATTACCAAGTCATCTATTTTTCAATTACTATATACTAAAACATAATCGTGGGTTTTACAGTTACAGTTACATAGTATATAAATATCTACGAGGACAGAGGTTGATAAGTTAGTAATCTTTAGTTAGTAGATAGTAGGTACTTGTGTGATTGTGATTTGGTTAAGGTACGAGTATATAAAACAATTCTTTTTGTTCGTATTGGCCACACCTAAACCTACATACGAGTTAGAAAAAAAAAGAATTATTTTAGAGCTACCTAAAATTATCTTGGAACATAGGTAAGGTGACAGAGAGAATATCTCTTGTGCTACTTTTATAGTAGGTACTAGAAATAAGTATTTCAGGCGGAAATTTACGCCATTGTTTCATGTGTGGAGAGAGTGGAGCAAGCCAATCTCATATACATAGAACAATACAAATTTTCTCGGACAGCCAAGCGGCTTTGAAAGCACTTTTAGCTCTCACCGTATTCACCGTATAACGTCGAAATTGGTTTTAGACTGCCAAAAAAGACTCTCCTCAATAAAGTATTGCTGGTCTGGATCCCTGGCCATTCTGACAGGGAAGGAAACGAGTAGGAAGACTCTCTTGCAAGAGAGGGAGCTGCACGTGTTTTTATGGTCCAGAACCTACAATTGGCATCGCAATAAGTTTTGCCAAACAAACACTAAATACCTGGACCGCAAGAAGAGCTTTAGACTTCTGGCATAATTTACCAGGATTGGTTCATTCAAAGGCTTTTATACATCCTTCGAAGTATGTCTCCAAACAAATGTTAGACCATAGCAGGAATGACCTACGTTGTCTAACAGGCCTTTTAACAGGCCACTGTCATCTGAATCATCATATGCTAAAACTTGGACTATCAGAAGATCCGATTTGCCGTCTTTGTCTGGAAGATGATGAAACAGCAGAGCATATAATTTGTGCCTGCCCCGCGCCGCGGCTCTAATCAGGTATCTGATGTTTGGCAGGGTCTCTCTCTTGCCCTCGGACCTGAAATATCATTTACCAAATAAACTAATCGGCTTTATTAAGAAGCTGAATTTGTTTGGTGAAATTTGAATAGGTGTGAGCCACAATAGACTTTTGCCGGTCGCAGCGGAGGGCCTAATAGACCCAATCACCACAAACTATTAGAAATGACAACTAAAGGAATAAATAAATTTATATGTTAGATACTTACAGTAGAGTTGCCAGGTCGCCAAACCTAATATTAGCCTCCTTACATTATTGAGTATTTTGTGTATCAGTTTTAATAGGCACGACAGATTGTGAAATAAGCTTTTTTGATTATACATCTTCTTTAAATTCTAATGAAATATAAATAAAATCGAATGCAAAGCCAGTCTAAGTACTTTATGATTAATCAGTCAAACAAAGTCATCAATCAAAATTAGATTCTAGGTAAACATTTATCAACTATTTCAAATTCTCGGGAATTGTAATTAGCATTACAAAAGCCCGACAAGCCGAATGCCGTTCATTTTGGCCGGAGACGCAATCAAAAAATCTAAATAAAAAATTGTTATAACTAATTAACATAGTTGTGTACCAAATTTAACAGAATCCGTCAGATCTGGTGAGTGGGCAGATCACTCTCAATGAGTCTGGCTCTTCACCTATCACCAAAACTATAATCTAAGCATTCAGACATCAATAAAAATGTATACAGTTATAAAAAATGTGCTCTTCAAACTTGCTAAAAACGAATACAAATTCAGAGCACTGACTTACTTAGGACTTGACAGATTATTCAACAAATGACGCCGGTTATTGCAAAAACTTGTTTCACAGAAGTTTTTGGTTCTAGAAACAAAAATGATGGACATAGACAAGTTCTCTTATATATTCGGCAGTTTTGCTAGACGAAGACAAAGTCAAGAGCCAGGTGCGAATAAAAGACGTTCGATTGAGCCCACAAGGCTTCAATTAACGCCGCCCAATAGCAAAAAACAAATGATATCATTTACCAAGAAGAGGGGTAATCCAGGAATTCCTGTTGAAGAAGCCAAATACAGGTAGGTACTTGCCAACATTGATTTATTTTAAAATATACATATCGTTATATATTTTTTAGATGTCCAATGTGTAAAAAACCGTTCGATGATCCAAGAGTTCTTCCATGTCTTCACACTGTGTGTTTAAAATGTCTGGAACAACTGGAACGTGCTGATAGCAGTGTTTGGTATGAAGAGGATTCAGAAGGTAAGTTCTCTCAACTCCAAACGATACGGATTGTATAGATTTAGGTAAATTATATTATAGAGGTAAACACATTTTATTTATTTATATCCATTTTATAAAGGATCAAATCAAAACGTATTTTTTGTAAAGTAAATATTTAAAATGCTTTTAAATTACCTATTATAGATATCTACATTTTATCTATAACTTTACTTAATATAATATACCCTGTGTTAATTATAAGATGCAACATAGGGATTCCTGTACAAAATTGTCAAACGCGTTCATAAAAATAATAACAGATTTGGAAAGGTCGTCGAAAAATAAGTTCAAATGCCCTTTCAGTTCTCTTAAATTCGCTCTGGTTTAATAAAAAAATGGATAGTTATGTTTAAAAACGTAATACACCATTTCCATACCACTTTCTTATACTTTCATCCGCATAGAAGATCGCCAGACGGACAGAAGCACGGACAATTTGAAAGTTAAACGTGTAGTATGGCGGTTCGATTCCCCGCTGTGGTGTTTTCAGTATTCGAAAGTGTTAAGAAAAATGGTGTACTGTGTGTACATTTTTTTACTAAGCCAGAGCAAATTTAAGAAAATTGAAAGTGCATTTGAACTTATTTTTCAACGACCTATCCAAATCTGTTATTATCTTTCAAGAACGCTATTTGGTAAAAAAGTTAGCTCGCGTTTGACAGTTTTGTACAAGAATCCCTATGTCGCATCTTATAAATAACACAGTGTATGTATAAAAAGCGTTATAATCTCGTTGAATAACTTTTTTTAATAGGGCATGTCCGCCAACTGACATGTTGACACTAATGTAATTTGGTTGTTTTGTATTGTTTTAATTATCTTTTTCGTTATAAAAAGTCAGATAGGTATGGGTTTTCTAAAATGCCCAAATAATTAAATATTCAGTAGCTGGTTGTGGTTAAAATAATGAAAGAGATCAAATATCCTTCCATAAATTTTTATCAATATTTTAGAAAGGAGGGTTGATATTTTGACTCAAAAAGAACACTTCATTTTACAGGTAGTGTCAAAAAATCATATTTTGACAGCATTATAAAATATACAATACGTTTTGTTTGGCTGAGACCAGTGGCGTAGCGTGCCATCTTGGCGCCTGGGGCGGGAGACCCCTTTTGCCGCCCCCATTCTATAGGTGCTTAATTAAAATTAAATTTCACAGGCAATGAGGTACTTTTTATTGAAGGTAAAATAGGATGAGCGGTTTTACAAGCGGATTCTACGAGCCTTACGAACAGCGAAGTCAGAAATAACTTTGTCAAAATCAATATTAGCAGCCAATTCTTGTTCAATCGACAATATAGCCAAGTTTGATAGTCTAGCGGAGCTCATAGTAGATCTGAGGTAATTTTTTATTAGCTTCAACTTCGAAAAACTTCTCTCACAACTTGCAACACTAATCGCCAAAGTCAAATATATGCGAATCAAGATAACTATATTTGGTACCGAAATTCCAAGATTTAGTTTTTGAATGAACTGGAGGAGCTCCAGTGGTCCTTTACCACTTATATCTTCCTCTGATTCAGAACAGGAAACAAACTGCTGGAGACATTTTGCCGCCCCCGCGGACTGTTGCCCGGGGCGGGCCGCCCCACCCACGCTACGCCACTGGCTGAGACCACAAAACACGTTGGCACAATATTTATAGAAGCAATGAGACTAAAAGCAATTAAAACAACGTTGAAAAATGCACTAAAGGTGGATTCATGCAAGAAAAAATTAAAACTAAGATTAATTTAAAACTAAAACAGGAAGATAAAACCATGTTATTTTTTAATTTAAATCTCAATTTCTTCTTAAATCAAAGCCAAATATCTATTAAGAGCCACAAGTTGTGCAAAGAATGCTTATTTACCCTCAGGCAGCAGCCAAAAAATCTTGTTTTTACAGCGCATTATAAAATATACAATAAGTTTTATTTGGCTGAGACCACAAAGCACGTTGGCACAATATTTATAGAAGCAATCAGACTAAAAGCAATTAAAACAACGTTGAAAAGGCACTAAATCAAAACCAAATATCTATTAAGAGCCATAAGTTGTGAAAAGAATGATTTTTCACTTTCAGGAAGCAGCCAAAAAATCATGTTTCGACAGAATTATAAAATATACAATAAGTTTTGTTTGGCTGAGAACACAAAGCACGTTGGAACAATATTTTTAGAAGCAATGAGGCTAAAAGCAATTGAAACAACATTGAAAAAGCACTAAATCAAAGCCAAATATCTATTAAGAGCCACAAGTTGTGTGAATAATGCTTGTTCACCCTCAGGCAGCAGCCAAAAAATCATGTTTTGACAGCACTATAAAATATACAATAAGTTTTGTTTGGCTGAGACCACAAAGCACGTTGGCACAATATTTATAGAAGCAATGAGACTAAAAGCAATTAAAACAACGTTGAAAAAGGCACTAAATAAAAACCAAATAACTATTAAGAGCCACACGGGTTGTGCAAAGAACGCTTATTTACTCTCAGGGCGACTATCATATTATTATGCACTTGGACTAGCCCTATATTTTTTTCAGATAAATCCTGTTCAATATTTTAAAATTGTTGAATTATGTTTGACAAAAATTGTTTCTAGTTTATTTTGATTCATTATTTGAACAAAAACAAATCTTCGTCGTTATAATAAAATAATATCATTATTACGTTGAGAAACCATATCAATTATGTCTGATTAAAGTTTTCAGAAACAAAGAAACCTTTTTATAGATTCAGTAGCGCCGATAAAAATCTCTACTAAAAGTGTATACCTACTGATTATTTTATTAATAATAGAATCAAACTTGTTTTAAATGCCAATGTTTTTACCTAAATTTTGTTTAAAACATCTAAATTTTACGTATATATAGTGATTCGCACGAGACATGGTCTCGTCTCGCTATCGAGACTTTTGTTGGTCTCGTCTCGAGTCTCGTGCATATGAGGTATCGCGTTTCGCGCGAGAATCTCGCAGATGAATATTTCTGAATGAACATCAATTTATTTTGATGAAAATGTATAAGCATAACACCAAGAATTTCTTTTAAAAGCCTCTGCCGGCGTTATCGGTTGATTTTGATGTTTTGTATGCAGTAAACCCTACGTAAGCAGAAGGAGAATGGATGCAGGAGCTTCAAAAATATTATTATATGCCTCGATGTAATAAAGCAACAGATATACTACAATGGTGGAAAATGCATGCTTCTGAATTTCCTATTTTAAGTTTAATGGCACGAGATCTCTTAAGCATACCGGCTACTTCAGTGGAAATATTACTCTCACGTGCTGCATTTACTATAAGAAAACATCGAAATCGTCTCAACAATTAATCTGCACGATGTATGTTATGTCTAAACTACTGGGTGCAAAACAAAAACATTTGCAACCGAGAGGGCTAAGGGCTGTTTTTTACCTTTGATTTTTTCAGTTATTTCATTTATAAAATAATGTTATGTTTTTATTTTCTTTAGTTGTATTATTTTCAAATACATGTTATGTTTCAACAATTGTAATTTTCTCTTCCGACTCTTATATCATAGCAAGTATTTAAGTATTCCTTATTGCATTGAAACAATCAGATTATGAATGATGAGACTCCGATACTTTTACGAGACTCTCGTACGAGAAACGAGACGAGACTTATCATTGCATCGGCAAGACAAGATAAGACTTTGTGGAAATCTCGTCTCGTTGGTCTCGTGCGAACTACTACGTATATATAACTACGTCTTACTTCGGAAGTCTTTATTTGTTTAAGTAGATGAGCAAAATAAAATGGCCCCAATTAAAACTTTCGACCCAGGTATCGGGAACTGCTTTTACGTCTGCCTTTTTTTGTTTTGGATTATAATTTTCAAATAATATCTCGACATTTTATTTCATCTTAATTCGCAAAAGCTCAAAGATCCGACGAAGCTGGTTCAAGAAAGAACAGTTCAGCAGGCTCAGGATACGCAAGCGATAGACCAAGTGACGTGAGTAATGGAAAAGGATTCTACTGTCCTTCATGTGGAACCAACATCGATATACCCAAAGGAGGTGTAGCAACGCTGCTTCCCAATTACCTTTTGCTACATAAACTCACACAAGCAAGTTTAAACGATATCGACAACTTGTGCAATATTTGTACATCTGACAAATCAGTAAGCTCTTATTGTTTTTATTTAAAGTAAAACTAAAAATTTTGCGATAAAAACAAATTATTTATTATGGGCACAAAGCTTACTTCACGCTTTTGTTAACTATCTTACAGAAAAAATTATTTCAGGCTTTATTTAGATGTATGATATGCAAACTTAATATGTGTGATATTTGCGAGGAAGCCCACCATAGACAAAAATCGTCGGCAGAACACGAGATTTTGCTATTAGATGACGCCAAAGTAAAAATGTCAAGACTAAAACGACCCATAATGTGTTTAAAACATTCTGGAAATGAATTAAACATATTTTGTACTTCTTGCTACCAGGTAAATTCAACTTTAGTACTTTATATAATGAAAATAAAAACAAAATAATTGTAAATGTTTCAACCTTCATTTTCCCACAAATCCCTAAAATAAAATATTCTATATAATACTTTTTAAAACCGGGAAATAAAGCGATTTCGGCCCGCTTTGATTAACCAATTGGTAGGTCCTACGTCACCAGTACCTATAACCCAAAGTACCAATTACAGGACAATAGTTTGGTTCTCAGTTGGTACAGCTGATTGAAGAAATTGATATTTAATGTGTTCCATTCCATTATTACTAGACCAAAAAAGAAAAAAACAGACAAAACTCTTGAAGAATTTAGAAGAAATATTGGCCAAAAAGACAATCCGCTCCAATAACTTTGTTTATTTACGAATAAAAATCAAGACAAAAATTACTTTAGACGAGGATAGAAAGCTACCAATTACAGTAAACGTGATACAGATCTCGGTATGTGATAAAAAAGGTTACCAAACCGGGTCTTTTTGAGACCGTTTTAAGGTCACGGTAGCGTGGTGGACCAGGACCATTCTGCGGCGTTGCAAAATTATCAATAAACATGATCATAAGAAACAGGATGACTCAGACATTGAAGAATGGTCTCACCAGGACAGAGACAGGCAAAACAGTCCAGGCCGTAGTATATTTGCTAAAGAGACACTGCAATCTTAATAGGTACAGTTATAGTCAAATAAACCGCACAACTAGATTAGTTTTAAGACTGCATTATTCAAACATCTGCTATCCCCAACAAACAAATCTACGTTTTTAAGGTCACAATTGAAGTATTTCTAATACATTTTAGTGAAGGCTTACCATAAATCATTGAAACTAATTGAATTTTCATGAAATTTAGTTTTTGTCTCGTGCGTTTCATTTGACATTGACTGTACATACTCAAACCTAATGTTGTCGGTAGACAAAGCAATGAGCAAAGGAGGATACTGAAGAATATTTCCTATGCCAATGCGACTGTGTGGCGAATGCGTGGTCTCTTCTACTGAGCAAAGAGAAACTATACCATCAAGGAACAGCATGAAAGGTTCAGAAGACCATAACAGATCTAAAAAAATCGCAGTAGAATAGTCAAAATAGCCAACTGATTAAATCAAATCCAGTTTCGTGCCTATAAATACATTTCGAGCTTCTATATATCTATAGGACATATCCACGACAGTTGACAGTTGACAATACCCCTGAGGGAAAGCATCAAAAATTATCAAACAGCAAACAACTGTTAACCTATATTATATATTATTAAATATGCAAGCTCAACAATTAAAATAACTTTAAAAGTACACTGAGGCAAAACCAACTAAACTCAAACACGATCTATCATTATAAATCACCATAACCTCACAATTAAGTACCATGTGATCTGAATGCTTTGTTTATTGTTTTACCACAGGGCTGTTGTCAAAATAGTTTGTGACGTCACGTGGACATGCCCTATATAAAATACTGGTCTCGGCTTTTAGGTCATCTGCAGAGAATGCGCCACTGATATCCACATCGATCATATATGCGAACCTGTATCAAAAGTTATAAAAACCCATTTCACCAAGCTGCGTTTGTTAGCTGATAGAGCTAAGAATGTAGTCGAAGAATCGGCAGTAGCGGCCAGTAAACTTAACGCAGCTTCCAAGAAAATTGAAACTAGATGTAGTGAAGTTCAAGGAGACGTAGAAAAGTTTATTGAAGAATATATTCAGTCCGTTGAAGAACATAAAGTTGGGCTATTGGATCAAATAAGACAGGTGGGGGTCAGAGTCATAGAGATACCACAGATAGAGGCAACAAGCCATAATATGCCGTTGTGTAAGTGGGAATGTCTGTCTTATCTCCGGTAAGAGAGAAAAAGACAGAGTATCAGAGGTTTTTCTGTCGATGTCTGTGTCTATAGCATGCGCGCCATTTTTTTTTCGGGTTGAGATGGGAAACTCATGTTCGAATGGGTCCCTAACCAGTACCCAGACAGTGTTGGACTCATCCTCCACATCCAAAGCATCTGCCCTCCTCTCTCCCCTCTATAATATTTACCCTATTCCGGTCAAACTTAATCTCCCGTTTTCCTAGTAAGGCTTCCGCTTTGTCCCATTCCGCCCTCACCACCGCCATTTTCATCCCGTTCTTCTCCCTCAGCACTGTCATCACCCTTGTCTCTTCCCCAATCAATTCCTCTATTTTCTTTTTCACAATTTCATCTTCAATCCACGGGTCTATCCCCACCATCTTAATGGTTTTTGTTCCATTTCCCGCTTCCACCACCCTAGCTCCTGTTACTCTTTCCACATCCCTCAGAATTCCTCTGACCTCAACCCCTTTCTTTGCCTCTATAACCACCTCTCTGTTCCTTGAGATTCTAAGTCTATCCACCCCCTTTCCTTCCCTCTTCATCAAACCCTTCTTAATCCTTTCTATCCCCTCCTGATTGACTTCTCCAATATCCTTCAGGATTCCCGCCTCATTAATGACTTCCTTTTCATTTTCCCTATCTGTATAAATTGTCACCTTCACCCCATCTGGTCTTACCCACTCGATCATCTTCCTCAGCACCTTCATCTCCACATGCTCAAGCCTGTGTAGCCCAACGCTGACCTTGCTCCCCACTTCCTCAAACAGTCGACTCATCATATCAAACACCTTCCTCTCATCCCTACAATCACCCTCCATCCGACAGATCAACTCCTCCGCGTTCACCCTTGTACCTTTTCTTTCCGTAGTGCGCCATTGGAGAAAGTCAACCGGAACTTTTTACTCTCTATCTCTCTCTTACAGGCTGACGGGCTCCGAGCTGGCTTCTTGCCTCCAACTGTAGTATCTCTATGATCAGATGCCATACAGGTTAAGTGGCCAGTTGCTAATTACTTGGACAAAGTACTGTCAAAAGTGTATCCACACTTTTCTCTTATTGAAGTAATTCTCTTCTTTTTCTGATCTGCTGGCACCAATTATTATAAATCATTAATTGTTTCCCATTTAACCGAGATTTTATATCGTTTTTTTAGGTTAGAGCAGAAAAGCTTGAGAATATATCTCAGGAGAAAACAGTTTTACAAAAAAAACTTTGTGGTGCTAGAGATATATCTTATTTTTTAACTGATTTGCTGGCGGATGGCACGGACGCCGAAATTTTAAGTTTCATGCATCCAGTTTTGGATAGAGTTGAAAAATGTGGAAATTTTGAACCGACTACAGAAATAAAATTATCTGGATCGTTACACTTTTTAAAAGAAGAAACTGTGAAGTGTCCTAATAATTTTTTTACTATTTATGGCGTTCTGACAACTCAAAATGTTTGTCCGGAAAACTCTGTACTCAACACAGCAGGTACATATGTCTGTACTGATAATAATAAAGTTATAATTTTGCTTGTATTTTTGAGAGCTATTAAAATATCTTTATTCTTAAGTTCTTCAGAATTTGCGAGTGGGTAAAAAAGTGGAAATACTGTTAGAAACTAGAGACAACGACGATATGCCAATAGAAAGAGGTGGAGAAGAAGTTACTGCTGATATAAGACACAGAGATGCGGGAGTTTTTAAATCATTATTGGTGAATGTCAAGGATAAAAAAAATGGCAATTACATTATTTCATTTATACCGGACGTTCCTGGCAAATTAGTTTTAAATGTTAATATTAATAAACAGCCCGTGAAGGTCAGTTTTTTTTATCACAGTTATAGTAACCACCTTATCGTTTTTCAAATTTTCCTTTGAAAATGGTAAACAAAATTCTTTTTGTAACGCCGGCATAATAATTCTTTCTAACGTCGGCATAACCACCTGTTGAAGTATTACATTGAATTAATTGTATTTATAGTAAAATAACAGATATTTTAGGGAAGTCCATTTCCAGTGAATGTAAGAACTATCAAACAGCACATTGGAATTTATCACTGCTGTACATTTTGTTCTAGTAAAGGAAATAAGGAAGCTGTTTGTGGTTGTCCAGGAACAATGTCAGGAGGGTGAGTTACTGTAATCTCTAGAGCTAGATTACTCCACCTCGGAAAGGGATAGAAAAACAAATAAACCAAATTCCGTTGTTTTTTTAGTTACAAAGGATGCGGACACGGACATGAAGGACATCCAGGACGACGTCATTGGTCTTGCTGTGGAATTATTTTGGAGCATTCCGAATGTACCAGAACAAAGCAGCCTAGCTACGAGCTTAGCTTTAATACAAAACAAATAGAAACATAAATTATTGACAAAGTTTGTTAAAGCCATAATCAATTATGTAAGGAGACAAAAAAATCACTATAGAATTGTTACTTCTTCTCATTGAGATTCTTAAAATGCACTTATTTTAGCTTAAAAGTTTTCTTCTTTTTGACAACGTATGTAATAAAATAAAAATGTAGTAAAAGCTCTGGAAAATAAAGAAACTTTAATAAAATAACATGGTTTAAGTTACATAGATACAGATTAGTTCAGAATACCGTACACTGGCGTGCTAAGCTTCACCACCGCGGCGCTGTAGATAATTTCGACTCCAAGGAAACATTTTTTACATCGACATTTTTCTTGTAATGTTTATGGATCAAAGTTCAATTTATTATTAATTATTTTCATAATTGTATCCCGATTTTCATTGGAGCTAACGAACATTCATTCGTTAAGGTCATTTTAGATTAGACAATGTTTCGTGCAATATTTAGTCCAAGTTTCTTGTGTGAAATATTGGCCAACTGTTTTAAGCTATTTTAGAATATTCCAATTTATTGAACAATATTTAGCTCAAGATTCTCTGCGCAGTGATTTGATTTGATGATAAAATAAATATAACCTTTTCAAAAATTTCGTTAGTTATGGAACCGGAAAATTTGAAATATTTATTAATTTACACGGCTGCTCATGTCACTAAGCGAATATTAATTTTAAAACAGAGGAGAAGGAGTGTTTTACATTGTACAATCAAGCATGTTTTGAGATTTCCTCAATTAACATTTCAATCTCTCGTTTATTCCAAGACATATTTTTTAACCATTTTAATACATAACCACAAATTATCATCAAGATTAATGACATTTTCATAGAACATTTTTAGCGTGAAACAGAAACAAAAACAATAAATCAAATTGTTGAGAAAATAGAACCTGTTCTATTTTTTTACAATTTGACAGGGTAGACAATTTTTAATTTTAGACTTAACAATTTGAATTGTTCCAGAACTTTAACTAAATATTGCACAAGAAATTGTCTAATCTAAAATGACCTTTAAACAGCAGCACATTTTTTGTAGTTTCAAGCAATTTTGACGATTTGAATTAATATTAGGTCCATGTTAAATATGTCATTATAAGTGTCAAAATTGGGACGGAAAATATTCTTGTTTTTTTTCAAAATTTAAGTAATTACCATCTTTTTATCTAACACAATGCAACTTCATGCAAATATGCGTGGGAATGGGAATTACAAGGTTTGCAATTTTTGTGGAGATGATAAAGCTTCTCGGGTACCGACAAGTATTTACAAGGTAGAAAATTGGATACAATCTTGCCAGAAGCAATGTCCAGGACCTCGAATTTCTCGGGCTTGCTCAGTACCATCAACCAAAAAAAGTAAGAAGTGCTTAAAAAGTAAAAGTAAAGGTTCCATTGCATCTGAAAAAACTGGAAAATCAGGTAAATATAACTAGTAAATATTGTGTTTCTTATGTGCTGTAGAAGACAATAAAAAAGATACCAACGAAAGGTTTGCCATATGACTTTTTGCCAGTTTTGATTAGTTTGATACTTTGATTTCTTAAAATTATTCCAACTTTCCTGCTTATGATAATAAATATAAATTTACCAACAGTAAATAGAATTTGTAAATTTTTTTTAGTGACGTTTTCCAATATTCAAGTAGGAACGACTCTAAAGTCCACTTCCATGATTCAACCTTGCTGTCATCGTGCAAATACTAACAATTTTCCCATACAAATGACAACTCACTTAACCAGCATTGATAAGCCCAATCAACCAGTCAGAACATGTTCTTGTATGTCCAATGCTGTAGCGAATAGAGATGTATGTCTAAGATCTCATCAGCTCATGTCCCAATTTAACCCCTATCCCATACAGCAGGTTTGTATAGTCTTAGTAATAAGTCGTAGGACTAAGGATTAGTATGCAATTTCTAGACATTTTCCAACGAATTGGGAATGTTTTATGCTCTAGAAAATGAACAAGACTAACATCGGTTGGTTCTCATGAAAAACCACTCAAAAATTAAATCACGTTAACATTGAATGACCTAGGCAAGTGGATAAGGTTGAACGAGACGTATTTCAATGCGAGTCGTCCAATACGCAGCGGACTTAGAATAGATCACGCGTGGTCTTTGTTTACATGCGGTTTTTCTGGGGATCGGCCAGTATAGTAATTCAGCTCCATCTTGCTGTGCTGAGAACAAAGATTAGTTAGAGTTGAACCTTGTTTTTTTTGTTTTCTGAACGAAAACTTAAGTATAGGTACACTAACTAATCTTCGATACAATGTCGAGAACACAGGCGCAAATTTTAAAGTTTTTTTCATTGAGGGGATCCCGATGTATAGTATTAACACAAGCATTGGGGCGTTGATCAGAGAGATCAAGTAACTGACTGACTGTCACTGCTTTGACAGCAATAGAAATTGTAAAAGTTGATTTTTATCGATTCAATTATTGCAAATAAAACTGCTTTGATGAACGTGTATTGTTAAGTTATTTTTTATGCTAGGTAGCCCAGCGTGTAAGTAATACAAGAATCCTGCTATCAGGATTGAAGTCAGAAATAGACAAAGTGAAGTCTCAGCTTACCAGCGTATCTTTAGAAGTCCCAAGAAGTAATGCAGGTAGTCCAAACAATCAAGCAGAAAAAGAAATTTCCGTACTGAAATTTCAAAACTTAAAACTCAAAAAAGAACTTAATTTGAAACGCCAACAATGTGCTGACTCCTTAAAAGAAGTTGAAAATGCAAAGCAAATTTTAAACGACTACGAGAAAAGAGTGTTGTCCCTTCACGAACAAGCAATGAAATCGTCCAAGCTAATAAAGCAAAGCAAAGAAAAATTCTGTAAGTGCTTGAAAGAGAAAGAATTGGAAATAGTACAGTTGAGGGAAAATAACGATAGTTTAATTGAAAGCGTCAAAGAGCAAGAGATGAAATATAAGAAAATAGATTCCGATTACGGGATTTTAAGAAGTAGTTTCACAGAAGAGTCTAGTAAACTGGCAAATCTGACAGAAAATAGTAAAAACTTTACACAATGCATACAGCTTTTAGAGAAACAACTCGATAACGCTGTGAGTGAAGCTGAAAGATACAAAGACGATGTGAGAAAACTGGAACAGCAAATACTCAATTACGAGTGCAAATTGTGTCAAAAACTTGAAGGGAAAGTGAAAAAACAGAAGTTAAAACTAAATAATAAGTTAAAAGAACAAGAGGAAACAGAACACAGACTAATGAGTCAAATTTCGGAACTTTCTGGCCAATTAGAAGTCAATAAAGACATTCAGATATCTCATGAAAACCTTCAAAATAAGTGAGTTCTATTTTCATTTCTTACTCTAATTTACACTGGACCTGCTGTTCAATTTCAATTATAAAATTTCTTTTTCACGTATAACGATCATTTAAAATAACTTCATTGAAGGTATAAAGAATTAGAGAATCAATTGAAAACCAACGAAGAATTTGCAAATAAGTATAAATTGCTAGACCAAAAGTATCAAGAAGATAGTAATACATTCAAGCAAAATGAAGAAAACTATATAAAGGATAGAGATCAACTAAGAAGCTTAGTTAATGAGTTAACTAACGTTGTAAAACAAAATAAGGTCAGTACATCGAATAGTATATTATACACCAAGGTGTATTAGTATTGACCGAGCACCAAAATTATCAGGTGCGAGGCTTATAAATGTCTTTACCACCGTGGTGTATATACATTTTTTCCACTACTAGCCAAATTTGAGACATTACACACTATTTCAATGCTAAAATATTGCAGCGGTATTGCGTTCACAACACACCTTGAGTGTAAGAGCTATTGTACTTATACACCACAGCACTCACGAACGCAACACGAGAAGCGTTTACCTCGTCGTCTGACTGACAAGCACACTGTCTGTTTTCGTTCCATAGATTATGAACGTACTCCTTATGTCATCAGTCATTTTTGGTTAAGCGCGAATTTTAAACTAATGTCATTTAAATTCAATTGATTTTATCTTGATTGGTAATTTCAAGTAGCAAATACGTTAAAGACAATCTCTTGGGTATACAAAATTATGTTGCACAAGTTTTTGTTGAGATACTATCCCTGAATTCTCAAAATATTTGAATTAGTCCATTATTGACCTAGATTAATAATAGAAAAAAATATTGACCATAATAGAGAAATTCAACCTCTCGGTTGGCTTAGAAGAAGCAATAATTGTCAACTACTCAGCTATTAGTGGAAAAACATGTATTAAATCGTAATTCCATTCCATTATTTTATCTAGCTCAATTCACTACTCATAATTCGTACAAAATGGCACTGTTAGTTTCTCTAGGGAGTCAATTGCCGGGGCAGGGCTGCTAAACGATCTGATGACACATTGTCTTAACCATAAGAATATTGTGGTGAACATATTTTGTGACATCGAAGAAGCATTTGACAATGAACTAAAGAGGACATTGAAGTCTTAGAATATAATTAGGTATATTGAAATATATACAGATGCTTCCAAACAGCCTAGTGGGGTAGGGTGCGCGTTCTTTATCCCGTCAAAAAATGTGCAAATGCAATTCAAACTACATGATCTTACGTCTATATTCTCCGCTGAAGCAATTGCAATTGGCGAAGCACTCGAATTTATTGAACGAAATCGATATAAAGATTCAGTAATAATATCAGACTCATTATCAGTACTAACGAGTATAAGTCAACCTTTCGATATCAATGCTACGTTTGAAAATTATATTATTCCGAAAATCAAACTGACTATAAATAGACTAGCCCAAGAAGGAATCCGCATAAAATTATTTTGGATAAAAGCACATATAGGACTTCAACATAATGAACATGTGGACAGTTTAGCAAAAACAGCAGCTGAGAAGGGAGAGTATATGAAAAACAATATTACCATTGATGAATGCATGAATCATAACAAAATTGAATTGAAAGAAAGATGGAACGTTTATGGTACGAATATTGTCTAAACAAGCCTACAAGGTATACACTTCTATTTCCAGAAATTCCAAATCAACATTGGTACAGCAATTATCAACTTCCTCGAAGTAGCATAACCACTATTAGTAGACTTAAATTTGGTCACGCCTGCTATCCTGCCCATCTTAGTAAAATAAATGTACTTGATTCGAACTTGTGTGACAGTTGCAATTGTATATGTGATTTGGATCACATTTTCTTTGAGTGTAAAAAATTTGTACAACATAGAGAAAAAATGTATGGGGAACTAATAAAAATCAATATTCTTCCTCCTTTCAACTTAATACACCTGTTAGCATTAAACAAGCTGCCTGTATATAACTTATTACTAGGATTCATCAAAGCGTATAATTTAAAACTGTAGTATTAGGAAAATATGATTCCTCTGTTACTTAACCCTAAGTTAATATTCCCTTACCATCCGTGGTCTACCTTTTCTTGTTAGTTAGTCACCTTGAAAGACCCCTGGGTGTGAAATGTCTACCTTTATCCTTCCCAATATTCAAAAAATAAATTTAATACTAGAGTTACTGGCTACATGGACAATAGTCCCTCAGCCAAAAAAAAAAAAAAAAAAAAAAAAAAAAAAAAAGTCTTACAATTGATAGGTGACCAGGTTTGCAAAGCCACTGTTGTGAGAATCATCGTATGGTAAGATTTGTATTGTCGGAAGATCTGACGTGCCGGATCAGGATATTTGACCTCTCGCCATCAGACCTGTAATATCATTTACCAAATAGACTAATCAGTTTTGTTAGGAAGCTGAATTTGTTGTGTAAAATATGAATGGGTTTGACTCTCACCACATGCCTAACCTAACCTAGCTTCTGTTATTTGTTTAAGGTAACTCTTCTCCAGCTCTCCGCAATAAATAAACACCAAGAGCAGCTGTTAGTATCTCAAACATCGCTAATTACGGAAAAAGATGATAAAATCAAAATAGTCGAAAGCGAAATTGAAATGTTAAGAAAACAAAGCTTAGAGCTCCAGGAAGAAGTAGAAATTTTAAGGAAATCATTGGAAGAGCCCTGTAAACACGAATCCCATCTCGTCCTAATCGACGAGCTTCGAGAAATAAGAAAAACACTGAGTGAAGAAGTAGATAATAAGCTAGTAAAAGAAAAAATAATCGAGGATCAAAGTAAAACTATAACAATCCTTCAACAACAAATCAACGAAAAAATATCAGAGCTTAACCAAGCTAGAGAAGAAAGCAGCGCGGCCGAGGAGGAAATAATGATGGTAAACGAAGATCTTTTGAGAGTCCACAAACAACTAGAAGAGCAGATCGATAAGAAGGAAGCTTTGAATCAAAAATACCAAGAGCTACAAATACAAAATTCTACGTTGAGTGTCGAAGTGCTCGAATTGGAAAACTTGGTACAAAAAAAACTGGGATCTAATCAAAGAACGGAAATAGAGGCGTTACAACAAGAAATAATACGTTTAAAAAGAAATTGCGAAGCCGAAAAAGCAAAACTACGAATGGAAAAAGAAAAAGCTGTAGAAGCCGCGCAGTTCGCCACTCAGAAATTGTTAGATACGGTAAACGATTTTCAGAGACAGGTGGGTGCTCAAAAAAAAGTTCAATGCTTGCTGACAAAAATGTTGCACGATAAAGAAGACGATCTACGGACAGTTCATAAACGACTTAATTCTATAAATTCTCTAACTACAGGCATAGAAAACGAATTTCCTGTAGATGAAATATTTAAAAGTCGTAAAGTAGATATGACTGATCCTTATACGACATCTTCTTATATGTCTTCATGTTCGCAATGTTCCAGAGAACGTGGTAGATCTTATCCGAAATCCAAAAAGAAGCACATGTATAATATTTTTATTACAGACGAAGAGCCGATAAGGGATTAAAATATTTTTTAATTTGTTTTTAAAAATTGTTATTTTGTCATTGGTTTTGTTCGTAAATATAAAATAAAAATTCATTATGTTTTTTCAATTTACAAATTAACAATATCACATCAATATCACAGTATGTGAAAAATATATATATAGATATATATGTATAACCAAAGTCTCTGTTAACTTTTAATAGTGTAGGGTATTTAGCAAAAATTTTCAATGCCTGTACACAAATTTTGCCCATTCTTTTTTGTTATTTTCTACCGCCTTGGCCACTAAATATTTTGTCCCTCGTGTCTTCATTATTTCTCCATCCTATGTTTGCTTCGGTCTCCTCTTTTTCTAACTCTACCTCTAACTGTACCTTGGATTCCCAAACTTGCTTGTCATATCATTCATTCTTTGAAGATTCCCCCGCGCCAACTAAGTTATCGTTTTTCAATGAATTCCAGCATTGGTTCTATTTCCAGGTCTTCTCTTCCGAGATAATTAATTTCTACGGCCTGAATTTGACTTTTTGCCGCTGTGTGAGCACCTATGATTTTCATCCAAATTCAAGGATTGGTCTAAACATTCATTTTCGCTTTCTTTATATTTCTTTTTTGTTTATAAATGACTTGTTAATTGCAAAGTATAATTTCAAAATGTAATTTCGAAAGGCTTTTTTGGTTGGTTAATGGATAACCGGTCGGTTCATAAACGATGACGACAGACCCTCGGTTGATTCCGACCCATTCGAATTCTTCGTGAACGGTTGGTTAAACGGCTGTCAATGAAAAATTGTTTGTTTTTGTAAAAAGTTAAAGTTCAAGAAGCCAAATTTTCATAAAATTTTGCTAAAACGCAAAACTGAACCTCTAAGATACAAAAGCAAGTTAGTTGCTTCAATATTCTCTGGAAAATTGTTTTTTCCGGACCAAACACAATTTTGTTCTGAAATAAAAAATACAGGAATATTTAAGAATGCAATTTAATGTCTATTAATGTCTATTATGGGTCTGAGCATATCTGTAAGCAAAAATCTGTAATAGTTACAAGGCAAACTTATGGACTCGATATCTTACAGTTTCTGTAACTTATAGGTGATTTCTCAGAATCTACCCATAAATTTGATAAAATAAAATTTATAAGAAAATCAAGGAATTGTGAATTTTATTGTAACTTATTTTACATGTGAAACTTCTATTTGTAATATCAGATATATATTACTAGGTCCAGGCTGATATTCACATTCAAAGCCTTCTTGGCTCTGTGTTTCGATATGAAAATCAGGGTCAGCGGTTATCAGCTCGGTTATCCCTACATCATTTTCGAGATTTTCTTTGTCAAATATAGTTTCTTGATTTCGTTCTGGAGGCAAGTCTACGTGTTCTTGAACTGGAAGTCTTGAAATTTGCATTTGTTGTGCATTTGATGGAGTTATTCCGTGAGCAGATAATTTTCCGCTAAGTGCTGCTCTTGTAATATAATCAATTGTAAACTCATCATCATTTAAAAGTAATTTCAAAGTTGCATCATCACCCATAAAATGAATTACTTTTTCATTGATTTCAAAGCCCACTGCACTTAGAGATTCCGCCATCATTTTCGAAAACCGCGAACACTGTTCTGTTCATAGAATAATACGTATATAATATTTGAATAATACTTTGCTTCTGTTTTTGTTTCACAAAACAAATGTAAACAAAACATGCTTGGAGAATAGAAAGAGATAGAACAAATAATGTTACCTAATATTTATTTAAAATAATAAGGCAAGATAAATTGCAACGGCGACTCAATGTGGAGAGCACCTCAGGTGTGAATTCGGAGACCAAACTAATATCAATTCAGGGAGTAGTCTTATCGGTTCGCGGGTAATCCTACTTTATTTAAGTTATTGAAGTTATATTGAAGTTAATGAGATAATAAATGAAGTTAAGAAACCAAATAAATTTAATAAGTTAATAAATCAAGTTAAGAAATGTAATTAAAGTTAATCAAGAAAAGTAAGTGGGCGCCACCCTGAATAATATTAGTCGACTTGTTTTTCACCTCACAACTCTCTATCAACAAACCTGGAAATGTTGGAAGGGAAGGAATAAGAACAACGTTGTCAAATTAGAAGTTGTATAATGAATTTAAAAATATCACAGTAGAAAAAAAATGAAAAAAAATATTGTTGTTTGTTGAAGCACTTGTTTTCACATTGGTTTACTTTCCTTAATTTTCCACGTGTCTGAGATGTCTAATGGAAACTACTTCGTCCGGAAAATCGGCAGGTACAGGTCTCAGGTACAAAGTTTCAGGTACTAAGTTCCAGTCACAACTTCCAGGTACTAACTTCCAGGTACGAAGTCTCAGGTACTAAGTAAGTTCCAGGTACTAAGTAAGTGCATTCACACTGAATGCACTTTAGAAAAATAGTTTGAGGTAAATCTCTCAAAGTAAATTAAAAATGAACCTTATTGGTACATGGTTCACAGGAGAAAAAAAGCTTACTCTTACCACAGAGTACACCATCTAACAAGAGGCGAAAGAAAGTGGTTTTCGTGATCGCAAATTTGTGTGCACATGCGTGAATTAAATAGTTTATCAGTCAATGTCAAGTCGTCACTTCCGTACATTCTCCTCCGTGTATTATTTTGAAATTAGGTTGAAAATGAGCTACTTCTCATTACACTTATGAGATGAATAATAAGGTGTTCTTATATTAGTAGTTGAAATAATATTCTATAGACCTAATTGGGAGGGAAGTTCATCAACACTACTATTTTTCTTAGTGTAGTGTTACTTTTCTCAGTGTATCAGGTAGTTTATGTGTCAATGCCTCGACGTAGGTATTTCCGATCAATATCGTGTTAGTCTGACTTCAAAGGAACCGACAAAGCTTCACTGAGCAAAATGCCCTAATTAGATTTCTTTCTTAAGATGCCCTTAATAACTGGTACAAAAAATCAAATAGTGGTTAAAACAATTCAAGTGATTACTAGCATGTGCCTAATTATCACAAGTATGTTGACTTTGTTGAAACATTTTTATAACAGTTATTCGATAAAATGTTATAGTTAACTGGAAATCTAATTGCTGTTAATACATTCATTTCGTTATAGGCCTCATTGAATTGTTTCAATTCAGCACCTACTAGTCCTAATTAGGTACCCACTTAACACTATTCAGTGCCAACAAAATAGATTACCTACTTACAATTATGCAGTCCTCGTATAACGGTTATTAAGATATCCAATAATTTTTTAAAACGAAACGGCTGTTCAGCATCGAAATGCAGTTTTTTCTGGTCCGAACATTACCGATGTGATTGTCGATCTCCTCTTATTGGTTATTTGTGGTTGGAACCATGTTGGAACCTTGGAACACCCGCGCGCCGCGCATTTCACTTTCACATTTGGTTTGGGAGTGCGTTGAAAGTTTGTGTTAGGTGTATACGTAATAATTTGCAGATTTGGAATTTTTGCAATTAACTGTGAGGTTAGGTTGAAAACGCCGACAGTGTTAAATTGGTTTGAGTATATAAATGGCCAGGGCCGGATTTAAGGGAGGGCAACCGGGGCGAACGCCCCGGGGCCTCCACAAACGCAGGGCCCCCACAATAGAGACTTCGGGTAAAAAAATCTTCCAAACTCCAACTAGTAAACACTAGTAAGCATCTTTTCCTTTAATATTTTTTTTTTGCCCTTTTACCTTTACCTTCAGCCTACAGTACTATGTACATACATACATTATTTGATTATATTAATCTTAAATAACAGAAATAATTGATCTATATTTGTTCACTCCAATCAGGCAATCAGTGGAATATCAAAATCTCAAATGGCCCTGATAAGCACTTCCAAGTCACTATCCATCTTGAGGGAGTACCCCAATCGCTTAATGGCTGAGTGGGGTGGTACTTGCCCGCAACCTCGGAGGCTGGGTATTCGATTCCGTGTCTCGACAATCTTTTTTTTCTTATACAGTGTGGAAACCACTTATGGAATAAAATTCTTTATGTCATTATTTTAGAAAATTATAAAAAATGCCGAGACACGTCAACTTTTGAATTGAGTTGTGCGCTATGTAAACATAAATGTAAATGTACAGGGTGATTCACGCAAGTATGCCATAGTCGGTGTTGTTTTTTTTAATGAAACACCATGTATATTTGCATATTTTTGAAATCCTCTTAATGAATCGATTCCAACAAACTAAATAATGTATGGTCAATTATGAATTATACAGTGAAATTTTTATTTGTACAGTTATTAAACACATATATAAAATTCCTGATGTATTTGATTTTAATACATTACAATAAATGCTCAAAATGTTCTCCACCTAGTTGTTGGCGATAGCACAGTCTCCTATAGAACTCCTCCTTAACTTTGTTTAAAGTTTGAGGTGAAATATTCCGTATTTCTGTAGTTATCCTGTCTTTGAGGTCTACAATGCTAGTTGGTTGTGTTGAATATACTTTGTTCTTGAGATAACCCCACAGAAAAAAATCTAACGGCGTAAGGTCTGGCGATTTAGCTGGCCACTTAATAGTACCTCTTCGTCCAATCCATTTATTGAGGAAGATTTCATCTAAATAAGTTCTTACCATTAAAGCATAATGGGGTATTGCCCCGTCTTGCGGGAACCAAACATTTTCATTCGGTAAGCTAGGATCTATTGCGTTGGGACATAAGTTTGCCAACGCAGGAATAACACTATTTCTAAGCATATTTAAATATTTTTCAGCTGTCAAATTTCCATCTATAAATATAGGACCAATAATATGGTCGCCTATGATACCGGCCCAAACGTTCACCTCTTGAGGATACTGAGTATGTGTCTCACGCATCCAATTAGGATTCTCTGCTGACCAATATCTACAGTTCTGTCGGTTTACCTCTCCATTCAATGTGAATGTTGAATTGTCAGAAAAAAGAATGGTACCAAGAGCTATCTCATTTCTGTTCAGCTTATTCATCAATCTTTCGCAGAAATCCATTCTACGATCTGGATCGTCTTCTGTTAATGAAGTTTTTCTTTATGAAGACATCTTAGAACAATTGTATGACTAACATTATTTTCACGGGCAATTTGACGTGTACTTGAAGTAGGATTCTCTTCGACACTTAACAAAATATCCACTTTCACATCATTTTCAACGAAGTGTGGTTTTATTTTCAATGATTTGACATGTCCAAGTTCTCTGAATTGTGCATGAATTTTAGACACAGTACTTTGTGAAATATCAGGCAATTCGGGATACCTGTGATTAAATAAGTTTGCCACTTCAACTTGACTTCTGCAGTTATCCCCGTACCCGATCATCATTAAAATCTCAATTCGGTGAGTTTTAGTTAAATATTTCATTGTTATGTCGACAAGGAAAGAGTGTTTGACAAAAATTTTACTTTTTCAGTATAAACTGTCAACACATCAACAACTGACAGAATAGAAAACAATCCACATGTTTACATGTTTACTTTATTTGGAAAATAATTTGGGGCGAGGGGGCCTCCGCTCCTTTGTTGCCCCGAGGCCTCTGGACCTCTAAATCCGGCCCTGTAAATGGCGTTCAAAAACCTATTAATACAGTGGCGATTAAGTGACTATAATATCTGCGTTTGAAAGTAAGTTACTTTTGAATTCTATATAAATTATAATTACATTTATTTATACCTAATGCCCTCAGGATTATTATCTCGAGCTTATTGTTTCTTGTCATTTTACAAACTATTATTAAAAGACGACAGAGTCATTATCCTAAGTAGAAAATATAGTATAGGAAGAATAGTCTCATACTTCATCTAATTTTGGCTAAAAGTCTGGTTATATAAGTACAAATTTTGATTTCATATTACCTATATGTTTTTTCTTAACTAGGTATTGTGTTAAATGAGCTAGTCAATAAATTGTTCTTTCCGTAGATGAGGGCATTCATGATGAAAGTTTCAAGTTAATAGATGAAGCTACCATAGAAAAAACTTCCTCCGAGGGCACAAGTATTATGTTGTATTTTTGTAGTTTTATAGTTATAGCTCCATCAATTTAAATATTTTGTTATATTTTGTTAATATAAATGTTTTATAGCAAATTTAGTTTTATTTAAAAGTATCTAGAAATTGGCGAAAAATAAATCTCTAGATAGTTTTCCGGATAAACTGCCAGGCATAGTAATTTTAAATGAATAAAATTCAGATTATTATTCGAAAATATAGTACCTAATATTTAATGTATTATAGTCTAACCGCTATTAGAAAAGTTTATAATACTTATAAAAGTGCACTCGATATCGGTTATATGACATATCATATATTCTTAAAAAAATCTAATAACGTTACTAGAATATCCCATAATCTAAATTAAGTGCCCTCGATTCCGATCGTACAAAATTCTGTTTGTTATTTGAAAATCTAATAACCTTTACTATATGACAGTACAATTGCAACTAGAAAAGCCGATAATATTTATTAAGTGCACTCAATAACAATCATATGAAATTATTTTTTTCATTGGAAAATCTAGTATCCTCTACTATATGACAATATGTTGCTATTAGAAAATTCTCTAATATCTATTAAGTGCACTCGATAACAGTTGGACAAAATTCTATTTTTATTTGAACATCTAGTAACGTTTACTATAGGACAGTATGATTGCTATTAGAAAATCTTATAATACTTATTAAGTGCACTCGATAACGGTTATACGAAATTCCTAAAAAGTATATCTATTAACAGTTATTCAGTGGTGTCCAACAAAGTGACTTTAATAACCATAATCATGAACTTACTTGATGCCTATTTCATGCAAGTTTCTAATAACTGTTATTCAATTTTTGCTAACGGTTAATGGAAATTTCTTTCAGTGTTTCGTCTCTTGTTAGATGGTGTACTCTGTGCTCTTACTACTCGCTATTAAGTTAAACTATTCCTTTCCTGTTCACATGCTCCGCTTCAAGAAAGAATTTACATATTAATAGTGTGTTCTTAATTTCTATCTCTCTATAAGAAAAGAAAGAAGAATTGAAATATTTGACCAATATCAGTGTATACTGATCCTCACCAACGGAGATTATCCGTCGCACATTAAATGTAAAAAGCGGTGATCGGTGCTACAGGTTTTCGACGAGAATCACATGTTGATAAGGAAAAAGGACTGGCTACTCGCCGTCCGGTAGATATTTAAATATTCCAATGATAGTGGTCAAATATAACGGTCAAATATAACGAACCGAGCTCGAGAGCACGGTTCAAGTTTAGGTTAACCAAACTTGAAACAGCTGATTTATGACGTCATTCGAATGCGGTTGGTCCAAATATGACGGACCAATCTATGAACCAACCAAGAACCAACATCATTTTGTATCCTATTATTAATTTAAATATCTTGTTTTCCCTCTTCTTCAATTTCCACTCCTACGAACAAACAAATGCAGAGTTCATACGCCACGCAGCAAAGCTTTGTCATTTTCGTCCGTATTCCATAGCGTTTTAGACCTACTTCGCAGCATTTGATCACAAATCTAAGATATACGTTTTGTTGTTCTATATATGTATTTTTTCAAACCGTTTTTCAAAATCGGACTATCTATAACGCATCCATACCCATTCCAGACCTACCGCAAAATATTGAATAAAAAAATTGCAATTGCAATTGTTTGGGACTCTTCATTTTAAAATATATTCCATATTCATTTGGTGGTTTTTTTTAATCAATGGTTTTACTTAATTCTAAATATTCAACCATTTTCGGGGACAAAGGACAAACTGTAGTTAGTTTAAAACCTCATGGGTGCTACGTCACGGCTAAGACGCAATGTTGGTCAGTACACTGGCGACCTTCGGCTAGTACAATGGGCTTGTTATCAATGAAATATTTTCTCGGTTTTTCTTACGTTATTTTGTAAAACTGAATCATCAAAATAACTAGTGAAATTTTCAGCTCTTGAACTTTCCCCACTACTTAGATATTAGAGGTTGAAAATGGAGCTCCCTTAAAAAGCGACAGAACCGACTGTGACGTCACATTGCATATTGTGCTCTGTACACCGCTGCGTTTCACATAAGAAAGTTGGTTACAGCTGCAATATCTTTAAATTTTAAAAGTGTTAGTGATTTTTGCTATTAAAGATGTACTCAGTAGTTACTGGATTTATTGAAGCAGATTCTGCAAATTCACCTGAAGTCGATATCTTTATGGTGAGGGACTACATTAATAGAAACAAAGAATTCACACTTGGTTTCTGAATCGAAATTTCAAAACAATCTATAATACATTGTACATTTTCATATCTGCGTCTGGAGGAAGTAGGAAGTATTTTCTTAACTTGCACAAATGGGTAAAGGTAACTGGCTAATAACGGTACAGTTTTTTGTATAATGCTACATACTCTGGAAAGTGCCACACCAAAATCGTCTCCTAATATCCTATAAGGTAAATTCAATTTGATCTTTTTTAATGTTAAAAAGATATCAAGCTTGTCCAGCTCACGTTTTTTTAGTTAACAAGCTTACAACAAATAATGAATGACTCGGAACTCCCAAATGAAGCTTTGGATTTTTTTCTATCAAATAAAATATTCTATTTCGTCTGACCTATTAGTGTCTAGATAAAATGAGCTATTCGGATCTGACATACTTAATTCTGACGAGCTAAATGTAGAAGAAGGACCGCTAGTGGATATTGAAAACTCTTCGTTCATAGGTTTTCCGTCTTTTTCCATTCACGATTTCTTTGGAACGATCTCATTGCTAGTGCATTTTCTCTTTTTAGCCATTTTCCATATATAAAACCCCTCGCCCCCGCATTGAATCTCTTTGGAACGTACATAAGCCTTAATGCAAGCCTGAACCCCTATTTCCCGAGATATGGGTTCCATTCGTGTGATATCCATTTGATTTTCCTCCTCTACTTTATCATCATCAGAGACTCTATTTTCTGAGCTTAACTTGTAAAAACTGTGACCGTGGCTTTGAACTATGCATTGTTACTCTATTTTTTAGACAGTCAAACAATCTCGTTACTACTCAAGGTTTTAATTTAACTGTTCCACTGCTCACTGTTTTAATGTATATATATTTTTCTGGTGCATTCTTGGATGTGTTAGGATAGTCGGGAATCAAATAGTATTCATTTACCACTTTTTTCTCACTCCCTTTACAATAAAATAACGAAACAGTAGGTACAGTCAACAGTCCAGCGTTTTTTTTTCTTACACAAAACAATACATTATACACAATACACAGCTCTCGACTCGCGGCGTTTCAAACGTTAGGTATAGCATATGCAGTGTGACGTCACAGGTAACCACGCCCCGTTTTCGTTCAATCCAATTTCTTTAATTAATTTGAGGGTTTAAACGTTCTAATCTAAAATTTTGGGAATCTGCTTAAAATGAGTTTTAGTTTCTATTATTAACTAAAAAAATTTTTCTTGAACAAGCCCATTATGCCTATCCAAAAGCAATCAATTTTTTTCGAGTTTTGTGTTAAAATTTGTTAGAAGCAGAAGAGAGAAAAGAAATAATTTGGTTTTTTTATTGATTTGGTGATACTTTTAATTCTGAAGAGTCAGATATAGCTTTTGAAATACCCGAAGAAAGCACCAAATCAACATGAAATGAACTCAAAATCAAAATCCTAATTATTAAGAACCACATGTTGTGCAAAAACGCTTGTTTGTAATCAGATTCATAACGTCACGTGGACTCGCCTTATATCTACAACCTTATACTGGCGAAATTTAATAATAAAATGAAACTATATGGGCTGAACCTACCAAAAAGTTAATCAGTTTTATTCCTGATGGGGAATTCAATCATGTTTGTTTTATCTTTTATTAGCGCTGTCTCTAGTGACGTTGCCCTATTAGATAGTTATAATTAGTTGTGTTTTATGCATAAACTAGCGTAAGTAAAGTAAATATATTTTCGTCCCTAGAAAATTGGGATATTGAACATGCGACATAATTATATTGACCCGGTAAACACCCTCACCTAATACTAATTATTTGCCAAACAAAAAAAAACTAATTTTAACTTGAGTTAATTATGATGTTTTCCTATACAGCTAGCTTGAAATAAATTGGCATTTAATTGAAGTAGGTGCAAATGGGTACCTACCTGAAATAAATTAGTTTGTTTATTAACTCTCGTCTTCTAAAAAATACCTAAAAATAAATAAATAGTACGTAAAAATATTCGTTCTGCTAAGCAGATGCACGAAGCGAAAATTATTTATATTCAATGCAATTTAACAAAAATTTAAATTCATGTATCAAAACGGAAAATTTTCGGAAGTAATTGCACAAGTGCATCAAAATTACCGATACTTTTGCATGACAGCGTGTTGTCTAAAAACTGCATGAGTTCATTTTCATATTTTGGAAAAAGAGCCCGACACCGAAGGTGGAGGGGTCTTTTAACAAAATATGAAAATAACCGAATGTAGTTTTTCCAAGACAACACAAAATAAAAAGACCCAAAAATACGATTTTGTGTTGTTTAATCCAATGTATTTTTTTCAGCACAAAGGCTCTTAAACTGTTGCCACACGTATTGTCTGTTGTGTTTGGTGTTCTTATTTGGTTCGCTTTCCATCACTTTATTTTCTATAATTCCCAATGAATCACATCCGAAACGAGACATTTTTAAAACTATTTTTTCTACGACGGGCAGAAAATTGAATTTTCCACATACATTTTAGTGTGGGAAATTAATTTTCCCGCACCGTGTGGAAATAATTCTTCGCACCGCTCTAGTTTATAGGTAAATAGCTATTTTGACTTTACTTGTTAAACTGATTTTATTTTTAATTATCATGGATTCACAATGGAATTACCGTGGATTCGTAAACAATGCAATTATCGCAGTGCTCTTTCGGTTTCTACAGTGCAGTTACCGCTGTATCTCATGGGATTTTTTACACATGAGAGAAATATTCGTAGCAACTTTCGGCATAAATCTTTGCAGTGTAAAACGGATCTAGTATACAACTTGGTAAGGTTAAAATTTTAATTGTTTCGCAATGATATTCAAAACAATCCATCGCCAAATATTCTTACTTTGTCTCTCTAGTAAATATACAAAATTCGCATATAAAATTATCGAATTTCACTGTACTAACACAAGTCCAACCATTAGCAAATACCCCGAAGGACCCTAATGTACAAAGGTATGAAGCAGGTAGATATCTAAAGCTCTGCCTACATTCTAGATGGGTGTGATTTTAATTTTTTAAAGTACCGAATAACAAGGGCGACGGACATGTTTACATTTAAGTTATTTTGGTAATTATATTATTAGCATTAATGCAAATAAATCATGTGATTCGTTCCGAAAAAAAGATAATTTATTCCAATTAATAGGACATAGGGTCACTTTGCTAGCAGTCGGCTATTTTTAACATTACTCAAATTGAGTAATCAATTGCCCAAGTAGGTATTTTCCAACCTAGGATGCTAGTTCCTAGATAGCAAAAAGACTAAGTTGACAGAAAAAATACTGTAATAAAGTCAATCCAATGAAGATAAAAACGTATGTACTTGAAAAAAGTAAGGTAACATTCTTAAAAACAATGTACCTACTTTGATATAATGTCATTATAGAGTTTCATGTTTCAATAACTCCAAATTTTAAGTCTGTTTTAAGATCGAGCACTATTTATTTAAGATCATCACACTCCAAGGCAGTAAATTCGTGTTTCCAATAGCTCTCTAAAGTTTTTATTAAAAATGAGCTTTTTTTTCTGGTAGTCCAACCATAGAGATACTACAGATAGAGGCAACAAACCATAGGGCGCTATGTAAGTGGGAATGTCCGTCTGAGCTCCGGTGAAAGAGACAGATGATCAGAGGTTTTTCTGTCTTTGTCGGTGTATATATATATAGCATACACACCATTGGATAAAGACAGTGTAAACCTCCTACTTTCTATCTCTCTCACATACTGACGGGTTTCGAGAGTGTTGCCTCTATCTGTAGTTTGTAGTATCTCTATGAGTCGAACACTCATATCCTAGTTGCCCTCAAGGTATAACCTATAGTAAATTGAAGTAATTTTTACTTCAGTAAGTAAGAATTTAAAACTAACTCAATCGTATGCTATTCGTAAAAACTACTACTAATAGCTCTAATTGTTATTTTTTGAATAATTTATTTTTAAATAACGGTTCACAGAAATAAACAAAATATGCTTAAAAAACGAACAAATACACCTAATTTTAAGCTCAAAAAATGCTAAAAATAAGTTATTTCATAGCCACTTACCTTTATAACAGAGACTTTTTTATAGTCACTGCTTTATAGTCATAAATCAGCTTCTTAGGCACTTACAATTTGGTTGAATAAACTTGTCTCACTTATACACTTACATCTTTTATGACTATATAGGTTCTTTCAATAACTATTACTAGAGAGATAGTTTTTAGGCGGGAATTGTAGTACTAAAACTTGTTGTAAGCGGGGTTGGTAAATTGCGCACAGCGGTCAGTTTGTAGCCCAGGTATACCCAAAATATTCCTTTTTCATAGGTAAATTGCGCACAAGTGACCCTACAGAGGGTCTAGGTAAATGGCATACAAATTTCTACCGATTCCACGAATTTCAAAAGTTACCAGAGATAAAAAAGGATTATTAATGACTTTACGATAATAATTTGAGG
>CAJUYH010000807.1:102-52532 GCA_910591685.1 Galerucella tenella
TATCTATCTATCTATCTATCTATCTATCTATCTATCTATCTATCTATATCTATCTATCTATCTATCTATATCTACCTATCTATAACCATTTCCGAGCTGAGATTTTTCAACATTTATCGCTGATTTCACATTCAATTTTAAGGTTAGGATTTTGATATTAGACGAATTATCACAGTTTATTAAGAACAATAAAACCCCATTGTATCATGCAAGTACATATACTTCGACTGAAAATATACGTGAACACGGAACTGAGAATGAATAATAACATTCTCACCTTTACAGATAATAATAACCAAAATAATACAGTACCGATATCTTTCACGCGCTTTCTTCGAATGAATGACATTAACTAACAAACAGACGCACGTGTACGATTGCACATAAGCATTTTTGCCATCTAGTGGATATTCGTGAAGTCCAAGCTCTTGTTCACGGAGCTGAGGCTACAACACGGGGACAAATCAATGTTAGTCCAAAATGAATATTGTTGTTGAAAAATCAAAGTCATTGTTCCTGACGCTGAGAATTTGAGAGTTTTTTATAAGAATAATCAGTTTATAAATACTTTTTTCAATTTTTCAAATGTGTAGTTCATATTCTACCTTGCCATACTGGATGTGGGGACATGACACGGAGCTGAGATCTCAGCTTATGTTTCCAATATTTTGTTAAGTTATATCAAAAAAATTGAATTAGAGTTTAGAAAAGGATTGAGAATAAATGTAATCAACTTATACATACTGAATTATTCTATCATTAAAACGTATATTTCGAAAAATTAAATGGGACATGAATACTGACGTTGCTGGTAGAATCACCCTTATACTAAATAGGTCTTGCATGATCTCTAACATTACAATAAGGATAAATTAATTATTTGGCGTCATATTTAATGAAATGTAATCCTAATTTGTAATTAAATATTATTGGATTATGAAATTTAACTAGGTATTTAATAAAAATCAACATTAATCTACTCAATAACATTTTCTTCGAAACATAAATTTTACTACTTGAATTTTACTACTGAATTATACTAATCCTTCCCTGTCCAATAAGTAGAACTGTTAGTTAATACGTACCTCGTATTTAAACCCGAATGGCCGTTTCAATGCCAAATAAAATTATTGCACACAAGCGATGCGCGAAGTTGAGATGCACTACTGGTTGTTTTGGTATACTGTGGTATTATACTACTTATTACCTATGGCATGCATACAATTTATTGTTATATGAAGCATATTCGATATAATATTATGTCATGAAGAGAAATTTTTGCGTTAATCTTTATTCAATATATGTAATTGTTAATTTTTTACAACTGAAATGGATTACTTGATACCACGTATATTCACCTATAATATATCTAACAACAAAGATCCAACAAAAGCTATTATGTAACCCTAAGGGGTCGCCGATGATTTGTTTTACCTGATGGTGGGATTATATTAAAATGATAAGTCTATTGAAAAATGTTTCACGAATGATGATGTACCGTTTTATTTCCAGTAATAACTGTAATAAGAACCTCTTTTTGATTATCTTTGGGGAGGAATACTCCTGAATAAAAACGCGGAAGTGTCGGTAGTCTTAACGGTGCTTCCTAGTGAAAGAAAAAGTACAGCTTGGTTACGGTAAAACTCGATTTCTAAAATGTTTAGTTACTTCCTGGGGTAATATTGGTATGAAAGTTTATAAAATGGTTATTTAATGAAAGTTTAGATGAAATGGAAAATAGACCTCCTCAACTGTAGACTTTCCGGAAAAAATCCTGGAAAAAAGAAAGCAGCAGAGTGCAAAAACAGGCGGGTGGAAGAGCATCCCTCATAAAGGAGGAAAACGGAAGCGGAAGTGGACAGCCCAGTCACCGCAAGCCAAAGGAGCTTCTACGGGTGGATGTGTTTTATCCAAGAACCTTTTATTATTAGAACTTATATCAAACTACGCTGTTTCCCTTATATAAAGGGTTTACGTGGTAGCAAAATTGAAATGTGATATATTTTTAATATAATTCAGTGTAATAAGTAGTCAAAAGACAATCAAACGCAAAAACCCAATTATTATGACGAGTGTTCACTTAACAATTACCACCCTCGCACCTTTCTGACTAATATTTGATAAAATCGTTGATGTGGGAAACGTTAGTTATGGGTAGTGACACGCGACTCGTAGTAGAAAATCTTTAGATCAAAGAGATGAACAAAAGCTAAGTAGTACGCAGGACCGATTTAGGAGAGCGGTGAACAGCTCGCACGCGGCTGTTACTATGATCTTTTGTAAACCTGAGCTTTTCCCTTTTTTTATTAAATGTAACTGATTAACTGCAGAAATTGAAGGGACCATTTTTTATAAGAAAAAATTTTAGGATAACTTGTCTATTTTTGTTGCATTTCCAATTCTCTAGGTTCCATGTCTCAATGAGCCCAATATAAAAATCCAATAATCTAACTATTTCTGATCGACCCATCCATCTATTTTTAGTTTCTAGTAAATATTCCCAAATATCTTCTAATTGCATTTCAGTTCTTTACTGCGAAGAAATATTTCGAAATAACTCGTACTTAAGAAGTTAGTTGTATTATCTATCAACCACATTTACATCATAAAAATAATGTTTTGAAAGTTAGTGTGGAAAATTTACAAAAATATATTTTTTCTTATTTCTATTTGAATGTAATCATTTATGTATTCTTTTTTCTCTTATTCTTTTGGGAATCAAACCACAATAATGTTTTTTATTTTTTATTTCGACGTTTCGGTAGCGTTCCAGCTACCGTTGTCAAGATTAACTAGTAATAAAATTAATAAAATAATTTTTGGTCCCTATCTGACACAACGAAAAAATATGACAACTAGATCAATAATATTTTGAAGTTTAAGACTACAAAACTTTGTTGTCAAATTTTATTAAGGTCCATTCATAGTAGATCACAGCTGGAACGCTACCGAAACGTCGAAATAAAAAATAAAAAACATTATTGTGGTTTGATTCCCAAAAGAATAAGAGAAAAAAGAATAAGTAATGCCACAAGGAACTTACAGAAGATAATCATTTATGTACTTCCACTTGGATATTTCAACAAAGACTAAGTAATGGTCGCTAGCCCACCGGCCGCTTTAATTTTTTTGTACCATGCATCACGTGTAAGTACACGCTTACAAACACCACCCAGAATCGGTCCTGCACCACCACAAAAAAAGGAAAAAGGATACAATATAAAATATCGGGGTGAGTAGCGCAAACTACAAAGCACAAGTCGCGTGGATAGGCCTACTAGTGGGGATAAAGTGGGGGTAAAAACGTGGCTGAACGTTGGTTGATCAACAGGGTTGTACATTCCGCATTTGCGAACGACAGTAACACACGCGTGTAAACTGACTGACGGCCGTTTTGACACGCGACTTATTTCCGATCTTCATCTTTGGGTCCAAGTGTCAGTGATAGTGACCTATTTTTCGACATGGATCATTCTTTGTCTCAACACACTCCGTTGCAATGGGGATATTCCGGGAATAATAGTGCTACATCGTCTTGGCAGCCAGTCTCAAGAGTTACCAAGAGACCTCTTTCTGAAAGTGATTGTGATGATGTTTACTCCGAGGAATCATCTAAGGAGCAGTAAGTACCAATTAAATTAGAAGTTTATCTTATAGTCACTCTATAAACCTATTGTCATGTTTCTAAATTGATAAGACAAAAAAATTATTGTATAATTTTAATTTAAAAAATTACTTTTTTTTGCAAATTATAGAAATTATAAAAATTTTGGTTTATGGGCGTAAATAGTACCCAATTCAAAAAAAGTCTTGTTCAAATTTCATTTTTCTGTTCACATATGTAAATTCCATCAATATTTTTGATTTATTATATATGTATATAAATTTATTAATATATATATATGTATACCGTACACTAACTACCGACAAGTAAATTCACTATAGTTAATTATATTCTATCTTCATTATTGTTATAACTAATTATTTTCATAGAAAATGATAAAGAATAAGTAATTTAATTATCATCAACTTATTTAATTTCACAATTATTGACAATCTTATTAATTTACTAAATGACATGTATAACTTCAAAGAGTGCAACATATTTCAGTGTTAAATTATTTTTTCCAGATGTACCAGTCCTGGTGATGCTGATAGTTGTCAAATGTTATCAAGGAAAAAACGAAGAGGAGTTATAGAGAAAAAAAGAAGAGACCGAATAAATATGTCACTTAGTGAATTGAAACGACTTGTTCCTAGTGCCTTTGAGAAGCAAGGATCTGCAAAACTTGAGAAAGCTGAAATTTTACAAATGACAGTGGACCATTTGAAGATGCTCCATGCTAAAGGTAATTGATGAACCTGTATTGATAGATTTCTTGCATACAACGTAGATACTCATATGGGTACGTTGTTTTCATAGTAGTTTCAGGTAAATATAGCGCACATTTTTATTTATGAAAAATTGGGCAACTTATATTTCTCTTTGGTCATGCTTCTGACTACAGGGTCCGGCTAACTTCTGTCGTAGTTATATAACTTTTATTATGTTTAGCTTAGGTACATATTTAATTGATAGGTATAATATGTTAAGGGTAATTAAAATCAAACGATTTAAAACCATGTTTATGTATACAGGGTGGTCCATTAGTAAACTAGGCAAATGACTTAATTTTTTTCAAATAGAATGCCATACTTTTTTTTCACATTTTTAGAACTGAAATATACACTCCCACATTTTTTTTGTAAAACTCCCAGCCATCTCGGTTTGAATTTACACATCCCTTTTTAAAAAGCAACTTTATAAGATTTAAAGTTGAGGCTTCCATGGAAGTTATTCCAGTTTTTTCAAATAAGACACCATTTATAAGTGCTCGTCAAAGGATACTGAATTTCATCCCCTTCAACTTTGCCATTTAATATCTGTACCTATTTTTTGTCGTTTAAAAGTTATTTAAAACTAATTTTTGGTTTAAAAGTTCGTTCAATCGGGTGAGCAATTTTTATCTGGAAAACGCGTCGCGTCTCCCTAAACAAAATTCATGTCAATTAATTCATTTCTAGTAGAATTCATTATTACTTAACGCGCAAAGCTCAAAAAACACAATAAACCAGTAAAAGTGAATCCAAACTATGGAAACAACAAACATTCTGACATTTCATTCAGCGATAACTGAAAAAACTTCCATGGAAATTTTTAGAATGTAAAATTTATTCAAGAACATCCTGAACAAGATAAAAATGTTTAACTAGGTCTGAAGAAATCTACTTCTCAACTACAATTTATGGTGTCTAAAATATGCAATTATCTTCGAAGTAGATTTATTCATGAGTGAAACAACGTGAATAATAATATCATAATAGTATATTATGCAACAATTATGTAATGATGGTTATTAATACACAAGCATTAACCGGGAGTGTAATCATAACCATTACATGAGAGCTGCATACACTATTTTTTCTACGAAGAAATTTGATTAAAAAAAAATTACTACCCGGCACTCGAACCCGGTATCAACAGATCGAAAACAAACGTATGCGGCGCCTTTGCTCACTGTGCCACGGGACTACATTGATAAACTAATATCATAAAGCGTATATGTATGTTACTTATACAAAATTAGTAGTAAATTATTTTAAATGAAAATTAATAAGTTTTAATAATGTATTAACCTTGATCATTAAGTATTTTTGGTCTGGTGCTCGACATTTCTTTTAAAAACTAACTCAAAAGATTCAAACTGTCATATATCACACGAATCTCTTAGAAACTGTCAAACATTCTGGTTCTGCCTACTTGGGTATTTGAAAATCTAGATTCCTATTGGTAAATTTTTCAGTTTTATAATGAAAACCAGTGTTATAATGAGTATCATTATGAAACTGAAAATTGGCATTTAATTAACAACTTATAGTATAGGAGTAGAAAAAAGTAGTAAACCTGTCAAAAATACAATCTTGAATTTCCGTATCGCAAATGGAAGTTGATATAACTTTCGATAATTAAATGATCTTATGCTCTGTTTGAAGTCAGCCTCTCAACTAAATTCCCCCAGTAACATTCTTGTGCTGTTTTTGGTTTTTTTCATCAAAAATATTGATTTTGATAATTTACCTTTGGTTTTATTTAAAATGTTACAAATAGAAAATATGAATTTATTTATCAACGCCTTTCATAACTAATCATTTATTTAATAACTTACAGAATCTTCATTTGATCTCCATAATAGATCATGTTGACATATCAAAATCAAATAACACTGTCATTGTTGACCGGTTTACATATTTGGCTGATTTACCAAAAAATACTCTTCCAATTGGCATACTGTTCATGTATTGAAAAACCACAAACAATTTGAGTTATTGTTTGATCATAACTTTTAAATCAGAATGTCTGCTGAAGAACAAATGAATCTGGATTTTATAAATCTTGGATTCAGATCCGCTGATTTATATATTTACTCTTCTTTTCCATTTACCTTGCAAACCAAAGTAAAACTCTGAATTCAGTAGTAAACATTTTGTCACACGTATTTCCCTGGTTAATACCGATAAGTAAAATAAACAAACTGCCAATAACAATAAGTTAAAAGTAGCATTCAACACCGTTTTTCGGTCACTAGTCATCTAGGTAGCAGGTGAATATAAAATTAAAAGGGTTAATCTACATTACATGCGTGGGAATATGCGATGAACCAGCTGTGACAAACATAAACCCATAGACCGTAGTCAGTAGTAGTGGGGTACACCCGTGGGAACTCTCGTAAAGTAGCACCGATTCGCCGAACAGCTATAATACACTTGCAACAGGTTTCACTCCCTCTCCCCGCTCGACACCATTATTGTGAATTTACATCGTTTATCGGTGTTTTATTTACTTCACACTGCGTTTCATAATTACTTACCCTTACTTCGAATTTTACAACGAACGACAAAACAAAAAGTAGTTATGTTAACTTCTATAAAAATGTTTTTATATTTATATTTTGTTTTTACTTAACCCTTAGACGTACGAATTTGTCATGATGTCCAACGAACAATTTACAATCATCAACTTTTGAGTTTGTTAAATTTTGGAATTTTTCAATCGCTATTGGCCCATAATAAAATCCGTATTTAGTATTTTAGTTCTTCTATTACAAATTTGACCAAAGGTAGAAGCAGTTGGTCTGCAAATTCTCTCCTCAAGCAACTTATGATTGGTACATTGACCTCAATATATTTCATTTCTTCGTCACTTTTTTTCAAGGCAGTTTCCATCGCTTTTCGTACAGTTAAAAAGTTCCTATTTAAATCCTTCTACGGGGTTGCGATAAAGTATGGAACCAAGTAAATATAATTTAAACGAAAAGAACGATATTTATGAAAATTTGCAGGTAAGTGCAATGGAGCAAAATGCATCTGATGTACATTTTTTTGTTAATAATATACTTCCAGTTTAACCGGAAATACATCAACTTCTTTAATTTAAATGGGACACCCTATTTATATTTTTACAGATTTTGAAAGAGCTTGTTATTTCGAATTCATACATAGTGAGTTTGGAGTAAAAAAAATTGTAAAAACGAGGAAGTTGTTTTACTTTTACACTTTAGACACTTTTTACTTTTACACGTTTTTTACACTTTTAGTTGTAGGTACAATGGGTGTACATTTAATTATTTTAGAATAATGAGAAACAAAATTACTTCAAATGTTCAAAATGCTCGCCATTTACTTGCTGACAATATGCCATCCTATTAACAAATTCTTGAGTCACTCTTTCCAAGACTTCTCCACGTATTAGTTCACATTCATCAATAATTCTTTCTCTCAATTGTAAGTTTGTTGTACCACAGATTCACTGAACTCTGTACACAATACCGCTCTTCGCCTCTGCCTTGGTGCTCTTCGCTCTAGCCCTGCTGATAGTCTCCACATTGAAGCTAATGAACTGCCCCTACCCCTAAGACGCCAATCCCTACTCCTCTCATATGCTGCCTCAGTATCGTCCAATCCTCTCAATCCTGTTCACTCGCTTTTCATTTCAATTACTAATCCCCCTACTTACCCTCGAACAATAATAAAATCTATATCCTCCAAATACTCACTCCTTTACTCAAAGATATACCGACCTTTCTCTGACCTCCCCACTCCCTCTACTTCTTCTCCACTTTGGACCAAAAATATCCCTACAATCGATACCTGACTTACCAATTATAATAAGCATGAATCTCCCACTGCACTTATAAAGAAAGCATTCCTAGAATTACTACAAAAAAAACCGTATGATTTAATACTCTACACAGACGCTTCCAAAACTGACTCCGGTGTTGGTTGTGCAGTTACCTCGAATTATGAACTCATAAGCTCCTTCACCCTACCTATAGTGTGTAGCTTTCACACAGGCGAGCAACAAAGCATTTTTCAAGCTTTCAAAAGCATCCACCTACCCCACAAAAATATTGCAATATGCACTGACTCCCTTTCCTCCATTCAGTCAATTAAGTCAATCTTCACTGACCACCCAATTGTCCAGAATATACACGACATCTATCAAACTCTCGTTGCTCAAGATATAACAGTCTCTCTCATCTGGCTTCCATCTCACATTGGCATTGATGGTAACGAAACTGCGGACCGCCACGCGAAAGATGCTACCACTAATAACGACCCAACACACATTGTCCAACTCGCAACCGACCTAAAGACCCACTTCAAAAACGTTACACAAGATTCTTGGTGACACCTACGGCGCAATAGCACGACAGCACTTCATGAGATCCATCCATCCACTTCTCCTCTCTCCCTGAACTTCTTAACCCGGAGAGAGGCTACTACAATCAGAAGAATCCGAATCAGTCATACCAAACTCTCACACGGATATCAAGGAAGTGCTCCACTGCCCTACCGAAATCAAGAAAGTCTTACAGTTCCTGAAAGCTACTAACCTATACTGTAAAATATAACTTAAATATCTGTAATAATTATGTAAATATCTGTATTTATTTTTTCTGTGCCAATGACCAGCGCTGTCGAGGCACGTTAAGCTAAAATAAAAAAAATACCTTTTTTTAATTTTAAGAGTCTATTACTAGTGAATAGTTTCGGAAACGATGGATATTTATATTCCAACTGCTTTCATAAGATATTAACAAAGTTTCTTCATTTAATTTAATTTTTTTTTACAAAAAATAACGATCACCAAAACAAATATTTTTTGAAATTCTAGGTTCATTCTTAATTCTTTCAGTCATAATTTCACAAAACTGAATTCCTTGGTCTGGATCGTCATCGGAAAATTCTTGAAGGTATGGGAGAAATTTATGAAGCTTCAAAACTTTCCGGACCGACTCATGTGATAGTCCTGTCATTGCAGAGACGTGATGAGTTGATAAAGTAGGATCTATTCCAAATTGTCCAAGGACTTCAAGTTGAGTTGCTTCATCGAGTACTCTCGCGGCATTCCTTCTTCTATTTGCCACTGAACCTGTCTCTCTAAATTTTGCGACTAAATCAGGGATATACACGTGACTCAGATGTTTTTAAGGATGTCTTTTATTATACACGTTAGCTTTACGCAAGTAACTTTCCTTCTGGGAATCAAATATTAAAATTATCTCACGCTTTCCAACGACGTATCACAAGTGGGGGGCTGTCATTTAAATTTTTGTAGGTGAAGTCATAGGGGGTTGATGGGGGCGCGCGCTCTCTCATATCATTCTAGTTCCCCCTCTCTAGTCAAGAAATGGTTTAGAAATTTTTTTGAAATCTCTTTTCATTCACGATTTACATGTTAGTTTTAAAATTGACACCCTGTTAATTAGCGACGAGTATCTTCAAATAAATGTAAAGAAATTTTGTTAAATGTTGAATAAACACATATATGCAAGTTGGCTTGAAAATACTTATTTATATACAATATGATCATAATTTCCATATGGTTTTGTGTATTGGATTTTTAAATAAACTATAACTATTATTTTCAGGTTTAGATTCCTTCGCATACGATCCGCATAAATATGCTATGGACTACCATGGAATGGGTTTCAGAGAATGTGTAGCAGAAGTAGCACGATACCTCGAACGAATTGAAGGCTTAGATGTTCAAAACCCTTTACGACTTAGGTTAACTTCGCATCTCCAATGTTGTGCTGCTCAAAGAGAACTTGCTTCAAAGCAAGCTACATCAGCTCCATGGGGATACCCAGGCTCCCAACCTCCTTATCCCTCGATAAATGCCTTACCTCCTTCTCCTGCTTCTAACCATGGTCCCTTGTCCAATCTAAACCACCATCAAGTAGTTCCTCCTTCTCAGAATATACATCATGATTTGGGACATTTTGACGTTTCTACATCTTGTGGTCAAACTACAGTACCGGTAGCCACTTCGGATAGCAATAGGATACAAACTTCCTCTTCAGTTTTAACTCCTTTAACAACGACTACTCCTTCTGTTTTAGCCTACAGCTCCCATCAATATCCTCCTAACGCATTTAGTATCCCCCCATCCAGTCACCATCAGAATTACAGCCAAAGTATTCCTACTTCACAAGGGATGAAACCATATCGACCATGGGGCGCAGAAGTTGCATATTGAACTAGTCTTTAAAATAAATGAACTTCAGAGAAAAAGTCCTGACTAGTTGTTAAAAATTGTGATTAAGAGTGCCAGTTTTTTCATCAGACAATAATGAAAATGTGTCTTATGCCGATGTGAGAGATTATCTTATCGCAATTAAAACGAACTAGTTTTTTTTCTAAAAGAAAATTCATCAAACATTCCGTTTTCAGACAGAATCATTGGTCTGGACTTAATAATATGTGGCTGTATATAGTATTGCCTCAAGCAGAACAACCGAAACTTAGTCAGATGTACCTTATTTTAATTTTTTATTTATTTATTTTTAGTGTATTATATTTAGAATTTTTATAAACTTTTTAATAGTTTTTGCCAATATTTTTATAAATATATATGATCTCACTGAGCGTCAATATTTTATTGTAAAGACAAATTTTCAGGAATAAATGTTATTATCGTAAAAACGATTTTTTATGTCTCCTTAAGACAATTATCCCTCTTGATATTGAAAATTTTATAAATGTATGGAGTTGTATTCTTTATTGTATGAATGTAATAAGGTCGAGATAACCGCGCCGTGTCCAATCCGAATAGACTGTATTTTATGTCATTTCCAGTCGCACATCGTTCATGCATTTCAAGTAAAAGAACACAATATGGATTCATTAATGAATTTATATACAAAAAATAAGTATACTAGTGAGATGATAGAGAGACTAAAAATAATTATAGTACTTCTTATAAAACTAACAGCCTTTCGATAACGAACTATAGGACTCTGAAGTTAGGAATTAAAAATGGTTTGGGTCATACACGCTATACACACGAGTAGTCTCCGTTTCACATAAGAAGAACCATCTAGAAGTTGCAGTCGTATGCGCGAAGAAGCTGCACATACGACTGCAACTTCTAGACTTCTAGTGGGTTCTTCTTATGTGAAACGAAGTCTGTATCTATGTACATGACATGTAATGTACAAACAAGTGTTGAACCTGTATTAGTGCATGTATTAGTTTTTGAAATAAACCGTAAAAAGTGTAATTTGCCGTGCTCCATAGATCTGTTATTGAATGATCATTGTAAGGTGGAAAATTTCATGAAATTTTTGGAGGACATTGACATTTATAAATCAATATCATTATATAAATGTTTTATAATTGAACAAACCATACTGTGCCACTGCCAATAACCCAAAGTGGTTCATGCAGTTTATTTCTAAATGAAAAAAAAACATTTTTAAAATATAAAAGTCTTCTTCTGACATCTTGATAAAATAAACGGCTCAAGAGATACGGCAATTTTATGTCGCATTGCACACCAATTGGCGAGATTACGGGAAGTCTCCTGTATATTGGTAAATTAAAATCAGTACACTGTACATTCATAAGAATACTCTTCTACCTTGTTTATATATAAAAAATCGATGAAAACAAACATTAAATCAATTAAAGTGAATATTACCCTCCTGTATTAAAAGCCCCATATAAAGCGGGATCTTATCGCGATAAGTTGCCTCTAACTATCGATAAGATGCCGCTAACTATCGATAAGATCCCGCTTACTATCGAAAATTTCCCTGTAGGTCCGTAACTATAGTAACGAGTGTTAAAATTACCCATTTGTCATTCACTATCTTATGAGAACAGTATACTTTGGCAAGTTTATCTGACGCCGTGAAAGGAATGCAGTCGAAAACATTCGGTATTGCCACGTTTAACTATGAAAAAGCCAAAGTGCTAAGTATGTAGTGATAATAATTAGAAAAGGGACTTTTTATTATTAACAATATTATTAAACGTTAATTCTTCGATGTGGTTGTTTCCTTGGATTTTTTCTATCAACATTATTTTTTCAATTTATGAATATTAAAAGATGAGCACTTTTCCAAATTTGTTATGGGCTTCTCCAAGCTCTGGAAGCGTTGTACGAAAACCATAATTACCACACCCTCCGAATTACATAATCGGTGATTTTTATAGAAAGTTGACTTCTTATTGGCAAGCACGTGCGTGTGTTTTTCCCTCTCACTTCGTCAATTGACTGATATTTATTTATCCACTGGCGTTGGTATTGTCAGTGACCTTTGTATTTTCAATTTTACTGGGTAGGTACCGTACGCCATTTTCACGTTTAAGACAGATATGCGCCTTGTTTCCTCGCCTCTTACCGATGCCCCGTAGCTTCAGATAAACTTGCCAAACTATACCTATTCCTGTAGAAAATAATTTCGTTATGTAACACTTAGATTTCAAAGAAGCTATTGATAAATATAATAATGACGAAATTGACAATTTAATTACAGCTGACCATTAAAATGACAAAGGAAAAAAACATATTCTTAACATATGCCGAAAATATGCTGATATTTTCCACAAAGATGAAAATCGGTTAACCTTTATTAATGAAATTAAACACCAAATTCGAACAGCGGACAAAATACCTGTTTACACCAAAAGTTACCCGTAGGTACCCTTATGTCTCTGGAGAAAGGTGAAAATTCAGATCAAAATCAAGATGCAGACACCAACATACAACAGAAGTTACAAGGAAATTAGCAACAAACCAAAATCGAAAATGAAAAATTTCTCTAGGGATAGAGATAGCTATTTAAGCTATATCATATCATATCTTATCTTTTATTTTCAGAACCTGTTACTTTAAAGAAGATATGATGCCATAGAACCTTCTTTGTGTACCTACATTTTTATTCAGTCTTATTCTAGTACTTAATAAAAATAAAGTTGCGGAAGAAACTTATATTATTCGTGGTTGTTGATATACGTTTGTCTCATAAAAATTTCACTGTGTATGGGTGGTTTTTGGTTATGCGGTACACTATGTCAAAGGATCTTATATTAATTATTTTGAGTTTTGACGAATATTAATATGAATTGTATGGTTAAGTGAAATAAAAGAACTATTTCGAGTGAATAAACAAATTATTAAAAAATGGTAATGACTTTGATAATAATCGATTTGCCAGTTTGACTTAGAACATAAAAAAACGGTCTAGCAACCATAAACCTAACGGCTTCCTGTACAGGAGCACACGTGCAAGTTACTTTAAATATTCATATGGGTAAAAACTGTTGTGGACTTTTTCAATAATAATGTAAAACTAAAATCCTACAACTGTTTGACCGTGCAAATTTGAATTGTCACGAAAATCCTTTGAATGGACAATTTTTTACGGATGATGCGCTGCAATAGCTCTAAAACAGGTTTTCACAATCTGCTAATGAGGGTTGATTTTTTTGCTCGTCCACTGTTGGTAAAGTTCGGTTCTTATTATCATCGTAAAACCAGTTGAGAAACGTACAGGAGCTGATCCAGCAATTTCATTATTGCAGAAATATATACAGTATGGTCAAAATGGAAGGAATACATTTATTTTTTTGTAAACCGGTGATTTCAGGGAAAAATCCTGTATCCTATCTTTTGTATGTTCTTTGTGGTGTATTCATTATTCTTTTTGTTATTTGTTGGGAAATCAAGCCACAAAATTTTTTGTAATTTTATTTCAACGTTTCGGTAGTGTTCCAGCTACCGTTGTCAAAATTAATAAAGTTTTTTATAAATTCTGATCCCTATCTGACATAACAAAAAAAATTGACAAGTAGACAATACATCCCCTTGAAACCCGTGCCGACAATGCTCCGCCCATCAAAGTGGAAAAGATCATCCGGTCTTTTAGCATGCAGTCTATCCATTTTCAACTTGTTTCGTCAATTTGTTTTTGACAAATTGCCCTCGTGATCACTCCGTGAGAAGTGTTGTCAAAGACACCTTCTTTATCAAGAAAGGCTGCTAATAATACTTCCTCATTCCTTATACTAAGTGATGGTCTAGTGTCTCTGCGGATACTTCCGGTCTGTATGCATATTGTTCCAGGTCGATTGTTCTTTCTACCAACCACCCTTCTCTAATGTGAATGTCTTCCGTATGAATGAAAAACGGAAAACTACATCCAGTGTGGATTTTCGGCATTCCAATACTGGAAAGTCTGATCTAAAAATAAAATTTTCATTCAGTTCCTACCCTGAATCTACTTCATAAAAATGACACTGCTCCTTTTTAGCGTTCTAAGAACTGTTTGATGGCCCACCTCATTGTCTAACGCCAGTTGCTGTGAAGCGGTATGGGGATTATCTTCAATGGCTAGTAGAAAATATATTTTCTTGTTTTCAGATATTGCTTTTCTACTACCTTTAGGATGGTTTTTTATATGACACGTTTTTCTAAATTATTTGTGCGTGTGTTATATCTCTAACCAATTAATATTATAACTTCAATGCCTTCCGTTTCACTTAGCTTCATGTTGATAAAAAAATCAGAAAGTTTTCGATTTCGTCTACTACAATGTCGTTAACCAATTGACAATAACAATTATATCGAACGTCAATAAAACAATTTATTATAAGGGGACTAGTTTTTATAGGTAAAAAGTGGTTTGAACAGTCAGTGACGGTCTTTGCCAACCAACTTTCATGTTTTTTTCGCTGCATCGGTTTTACTATAACCTCCATGTCTCAATGATTCATAAAGATTTTTCACAATTTGCTTCGCATCCGGGAATAAATCCACTTTTTTGCCTACCGCCTACCTACCGGAAAACAAATCATATGAAAAGCATACGTCAGTGTGTGTCAAAGTGTTTTGTTATGTTTTCCTATTTTTTGTTTTAGTCGAAAAACAATGGTATGTCACACAGGCAGGAAACGCTATAGTATATTGTATCTCATTTTCTGCCCTTGTGGCACAATATACTATTCTTTCCCTAGGACGCTACGTACTTACCCAGACAGCACAGGATATCCTTAGGACGTCCATATTGAGTCTCAAGTTGGTCCCAACGTCTCAGACCCAATTTGTATGTACTAGGGACGTTCTAATTTGTACGTATTAAGGATGTTCTAATTTGTACGTCCTGGGGACGCACAAACTAGAATCAAAAATTGGAAAATAATACACATCGTTATTAGAAACCACAATTATTTACAATTTTTAGGTATATAATAACCAAAAACCAAAAATTACATAATTACCTCATTCTATTTTTTTTAATTCAGCACATTTATTTCTATTCATTAAATGCGCATGCGTGACAACACATTCGCCATTTCGGCCCCCACCATCTATGTCAGTCGCCACTTTGGTTGTTTATCGTTTCTGTGTGTGTAATATAATTAGAGACAAGAGTATAAATTGTTATATTTGGTATAGTTAAAAGTGTTCTGATATTTAATATAATGTGTTGTTAAACCTAGTGGTACATATTTCATGTACATGGCATTCATGAAGAAATACTATATATGCGTACCAACAGACTTAAAGTTGCCGTATACCTGCGGGGTCGGCATTCTGTGCTAAAGAAAACCACCGTTGATTGTAGTAGTAGTGATGTATCTCATCGACAAATTATTTTAAATGGCCCTATGGAAGATGCAACAGTGCATAACCTCAATCCTGATTTTCCTACAAAAATTGAACTAATATGGTGGAAGGCATAGAAAAAATTATTCTGTTCTGGTCCTTATATACGAATGTATAAAAATTTTAATAAATGTATATAGACATATTATGGTATTTATTCTCAATAAATTTTCCTGTGTCCATTAAAAAGATCCTACGAAGGTCCATTAAAAAAATTAGAGGACGTACTTGGAAGGTCCATTAAGGGACGTACTTGGAATGTTCTTATTAGGACTTCCCTATGGTTAAGTAACAAAAGATGTCCTCAGGACGTCCTGAGGACGGCTAAGGTTCTGGAACGGACGTACCTGGGACATCGAATGTCTAATAATGGATATCCTGAAAACGTTTTAGGTACGTACTTGTGCTGTCTGGGTAGTTTTAAACACAATTTTCCCCACTTTCTATTATATCTATAAATATTTCAGTCCCATTATAAGTAAATATAAACACGGCATTGAAAATAAAGTAGGTAGGTGCAGTTCGAGTCAAAGGAAAACAACAATGAAAGCTTTTTTTATATTTACACAATCAGGATAAAACATTTATAGATAAGTTGATCAACCATATATCGTGAAAAATACTTGGAAATTGAAAACTCGGAAATAATATTTCCGAAGCACAAATAAATATTAAAATAATTAAATCGGAGTTGGTAATTTGGTCCCCAAATATGACCTCACAGATATTTAGGAGGTAATTTGGTCCCCGTGGCCCGCAGGTATAATATTCCGTACGAGTAATCTGGTCCCTATAGAATAAACATATACCTATATAGTTTTTCTAAGTTGTGTAAGTACGCTAAGTACTTAAGGGGTACTTTGACAAGTATAACGCAAAGACTAGTATCTAAATAATAGAGAGAAATGAAACAAAATTTTGATTTATTTTTTATTTACTACTATTTAATAAATGTCGATGCAAATGTCGAAATTTTATACATTTGAATGATACACATGCTAGAAAATAAAGTCTGTCTATATCACCGCTTTGGTATCTCTCAATGATATTTTCAATAAATTTCTGGCGATTTCTAGCGGTAACTTTAGGTTTTAAATGTAAACTTTGCAATTTAACATAAGTTTCAATTTGAAATTCATACAATTTTTCAAGAAGTGTTATTAAATCAGGATGTGCTTTGTAGAAAGAGTCATTGAAAGTTCGATGAAAGCTCCACACGCATTTGTTGTCCGAGTTAGATCAGCTGAATTTTTGGCCCACATTGTCGGCGGAAAATGAGATTGGTCAACAATATAGTTTTCGATCAAATAATCTGAATACTTTTCCAACCTTGTATCGTCCGGTATGTTTTCATTTAATTCGAAGGCAATGCAATCACCGACTTCATCAGGATCCAAATAAGTTAGACCAAAAGTTGAACGTAACCAACGGCCTATATCACTGTTCGCGTCATTGTATTTGAAAGTAGGCCAATTGATGTAATTTTTCGAAACCATGCCTGGGCAAGATGGAACCGGCAACCAATTATTTCGGCGGAAGGCCACACTTCCCGAACCGCTTTATGAATACCCATCTCAAAATCACACACAACTTGATTGATTGCTAAAGAATATTGATTTCGGGACACTTATTCAGAATCATTAGAAATAGTTTTTTGTACGTCGCGTATGTTTGGTAAAAGACAAACCAACAGTGGTATGTAATGTCCGCTTAAAAAACCATGAATAGTGAACATTTGACAAAAATATTTGGTACAGAAATCAAATGTACCGTCAACGTAGATGCGTTCTGATTTTTCCAGAGCTTCGAGATTTGTTGTGCACGTATAAACAATAATATTGCTTGGCAAGCAATTGATAAAAATATATTGTTCGTCTTGAGAAGTTCTTACGTTGATCGAATTCAATACTTGATGTACGTCGTTAATATTCGTGGGAAGAGCGGGTATTAACTTACGTCGACTATTATACATATTTTTTATTATGTACTCGACATCTTGAGTTGTCAAAGTTGCTGGTAGATTTTCTTTCAATGCTAAGCGAATAATTTTTGATGGTTTTTCGGAAACATCTTCAACAGCTTCTTTTGCAGGAAGTAGAAAATTTTTGCCTATTCAAATATCTGCAGGATGGCAGTGTTCCGACGAAGATTTGGTTACACAAATTGCACTACATTCACCGACTGTATAAACACATGCTTTGCACTTTCTGTTGGTACATTTCCAACAAGTTTCGTCTGTAGTTTTCAATTTTTTATGTAAACTATACTTGTAGTTATCGATTACAAGTAAATTTTTGCCACGAATACTTTCAATAATTTCTACTTTCATAATGCTATTTTTCAACACTTTCAGCTCAAATTCACTTCGATAAATGATTACAAATCTGATAATTCAAGGGGTTGTTATTTTTATCAAGTACCTGCCTTACCTCAAATCTAAGAACAACATTTAATTGTATTTTCATTACGGGGGCGGAATAACTGGTCGGATTAATTTAGGGCCAGAGTACCAGAGTATTAACATAGGTAGCGGGGACCAGATTACCTGACCCTAATTAAATAAACAAACATTACTTTAAAATATTATTTCACCAGCCAAACATTTCAGTTGTAAAATAATCATAGTATTATATTTTCGTTTTTCGAAGAAACTCGTACACTGTGCTATTGTTATCAGATTAACGGCTACCTGCTGTGGATTTGGGTTCTGAAACGGAATATCTTGGAAAAAAGTATACTCATCACTTTAAAAGGGTCATAACCACATTATCCTTTCATTCGTCTTGAAGTAACGTGGTGAGATTTCTATTAGTATCAAACTTGTTTGTAGTGACCTCGTCAGTATTATATACATTTATGTATCTGTCGACCCTCAGGTATGTATTAAACTCAGTTGTTCCGGCTACACATTACAAGAATAAACAATTATTCGTTAAGATTAAAGAGGGTTTTGAATCGGTAACATTGTTTTGGAAAATTCCCCTCTACAAAATTTGGTATAGATCGATGAACTTAATTCAACATTATTGGAATCAAGTACCATCAAAAACCTCTCTCTGTTCGCTCATCGATTTCATGAAGGTATTCGAAAATCAATTGTGTTAATAATCTTAAAGTATATTTTCACAAAGCAAGCAAAACGTTTACGAATGATCAACAATACAAATATATTGGATTAGTGGACATTAGGTTGCAAAAATGTGCGAGCACTAGGTACATCAAAAAGATTTCGAGATTTCTTGTACAGTCGCCAAATATTTCTTGGCGCCCGAGTTTTCGATGCGCAGTGGCACAATGTCGATTGTACGTCCGGAGCTTATTCTGTCAGGGGTGACATACCGTTCATAAAAACTACTACTACCTAAAACTACGATCGCTTTCAAGCGGCGTCGCCTGGATTTTACATTGATATTTTGACAAGGAAAGATAGAAAATACGTGGGCGACACCTTATGGATGTCAGAAATTAGAGATGGTGGTTACAATACCACCTTGAGAAGTAATAATGATGTTTTGGAAGAAGATAGTAGATACTCTTGTAGAAGGTACTGTGAGAAAAATAGAAAGCAATCATGAATGTGCTCGATTTTAAAGAATTCTCTCGAAAAACGAACCAAATTAAATATACTCTCTTCAAAGTTATCTAGGAGAGTTCACAACGGCGGGATAATATACGGTTAGACAACTCTCAATCATTTAAATCCCACTAAATTGAATTTCTCAATAGAGGAGTTCAGTCTAAGGTCAGTGTGGCCAACAAAAAGTGGTTTTTCTGACAAGAATGACAGTTAATGTCTACCCCTTAAAACATAAGATTTTTGCATGTTTTTTATCATTGCGAAAATCTATATTGCTTTATTAAAATAATGAATACACCCCCGAAGCGTGAATCTTGGAATTTAAAATGACTTTTTAGCTAAATACACAGCACATCGGTGGCCAAAAATTCCAGGAACTCTTGGCATGTCACCATTTCATTTCTGTTATCTGTCACTATTTATGTCAGATGTCAGTGGAAAAAGTAATTAGAAGAATAGAGATACAACTAACTAGAAATGCTACTAAAATCTAATCGAAAATGGACATACACAATTAAACGAATATCAACAAAAATAAATATAACTGACATTTGACATAACCAGTGACAGAATAACAGAAATTAAATGGTGACATGGCAAGAGTTCCTGGAATTTTTGGCCACCGATGTGCTGTGTATTCAGCTAAAAAGTCATTTTAAATTCCAAGATTTATGCTTGGGGGGTGTATTCATTATTTTAATAAAGCAATATAGATGTTCGCAATGATGAAAAACATGCAAAAATCTTATGCTTTAAGGGGTAGACATTAACTGTCATTCTTGTCAGAAAAACCACTTTTTGTTGGCCACACTGACCTTAGACTGAACTCCTCTATTGAGTTCTCAAGGCATATAATTTGTTCCCTTCTCGACTGAAGGCGAAATTCTTGAGAATTCTCGAGCAGAAACCATAGAAATAAATTAACACATACTAAGTAAAAAGGACATGACTGTTGATAGGTAGAAGGAGTAACTTCATATTAATTTCTGTTGTAGAAATGATCATCGATCATTTAATTTAAACACTGTAAATAATTTCAAAAGCTTCCTGTGTTATCTCAACATATAGTTATTTTAGTTTTTAAACATTCAAAGAAAATATAGCAAATTTAATTAAGCGATATCACTCAACAATTATCAGAGAAAAATAGTAAAATGCAAATAAAGTGTGAGTATAAATATAAGTATACCGTGTTCACGTGGGGTAGAAATGACATGACTTGCTTGGGTTTTAAGGGTGCCTCGAAACGTGGGAAATAGTTAGAAAGCCGACTCTCATGCATACGCCGAACAGTTGAACATTGTCCGGCTGCACACGTCACCTCAATGCTCTTCGATGCGAAATTTTCAATGGGCGATAGGGGGAAAACTTTGAACCTGAATACTGTGGATTGTGGACTGATTACGCACCTTACTTTCCATACTTTTATAATGGAGTATATATAATTGTTAATCAGTCAAACGAAACCAGCAAATATTCAAGAAATAAAAGAGATAATTCGGACAGCAATAAACAATATTACTAAAGACACAATAAACAAGGTTCAACAAGAATTTGTACAGCGTTTGGGTTACTGTCAAATACAGCAAGGGCTGCAGTTCGAACATTCAAAAACTCATGTATTCCATCATATTCTGTCCGCTAGACAATAGGTATTTTTGATAATATTGTTAATCTAACTAATAAAGAACGTTACTTTATGAGCACACACAAAACTATTGTATTTTTGTCCACCCTGTACCAATTGGAATCAACATATGATACATTTTTGGAATCAGCTTAGCTAGAGTAATCCAAAAATTGGGACAAAATGGGGGTGTTCGACGGTGACGTCATTACTCGAAAGTAATTCACCCTTTATATTAGATTATTATTTCAAAATACGGTAAATTAAAATCAAAAATCGACGTGATTCAGGATTATTCCTTTAAATATCCTTTTCAGCTAAAAATGAATTTGTTCCATACTTCACAGACACAGTGTATAATACTTACATTTAAGAACAAAATCAAACAAACCATATCTTACTCTAAATCAATTTCGCCAACAAAATAAATACTACCCTGTCACGGCTAATACTTTAATGGCCTTATTGCATGTCATTATCCCATCTCAGGTCAGGTCAGTTTCTTAGATCGTGAAAAAAAACTATACCACCCTCACAACACCCAACCACGCGTTCTTGTTATTAAAAAAAAAATGATTTCAACCTTAGGAAACGGAGAGCCAGGTTGAGATTTACACAAAAAATGTACATACAATCAATCTTTTTTTAATATTGAGGGTAGCCTTTCTACCCCTTCGACGGTACCGATGTGATTTTTTCCTTCCGTATGTGGGGTACTTATCAGTGTGTCATTTTTTTTATGAATCTCAACTTGGATTCTCGTTTCCTTCTGGTTTCAATCTAGTTGAATCAAAATCCAGAAAGTATAAACAACAATAATAATAAATGACTAAATACTATCATGGAAAACAATTTTCCCCAAGACAAAACACATTAATTTGATAGTATGTGAAAAAAAGAAAAAAGTGAAATAAAAAAAATCAACCAACAGAAAATTAAAAAAATATATCAAACTATTTCTAGTTTTACGGAAGTAAGGAAATTTACGAATATACGGTGATTAATAAAATATTTCACCTTCTTGAATCGGACTTACACGGTAAACAGAATTACTCGGCAGGTAACGGTATCAGTAGAGAACTACTAATAGAGAACTACTAGCAGAGAGCCAAGAATCCAATTCTTCTGTCCTTCTGTCCTAACCTAACCTAACCTAACCTAACCAATTCTTCTGTCCTTTTATATTCTCATTAGTAAAATTTTACTTAGAAACTACAAAAAAGTTTGTCATATACCAGACGTCTTTCGGAATTAATGAAACTAAATTAAATGGTATATATACCAAACCTCCTTTTTGATTGAAAAATTTTAACTTCGGAACTGACTAAATTTCATGATTGAATATAAATTTGCGTAGGGAAGGTCGGGCAAAGTGGAATAGCTAACGTTTGAACATGTTCTGTGGACTTGGGGCTGTACTGCGTTAAGAAACAAAAAAAGACTTTAAATCGGTGCCCAAAAATATAACTCGTTACAATAGGAGCAAAAACAAAAATATTGCTTCCTTGAATAATTACGATGGTACCTGACAACGGACTCAAATCGCACATTTTCTGAGATGCCTCCCACTGATCATGCTTTTAAACAACATTTGAAAAGGTAATAAATACTTTCCTAAGTCGCCCATGCTTATATAATGAAAAATTACCTACAATAGGCTATAATATGTATCTATTATTATTTTAGGTGTCTGTATCAATTAAACATTTGGTACAATAGCCACATTCAAAATATGCCAAGAACCTAGATGATGTAAGAACAATTTTGTCTATACGATGTTCAGACAAAAATTGCAACAATAATAACTGTACCTGTATTTCACAAGGGTTAAAATGCTGCAGTGACTGCAAATATACAAACTACTTTAACAGCCTAACCTATGAAATTTCATTAGACTGCGAAGATGAAGACTTTTGGAATATGTTTTTTGTTACTTAGTTTAATTAGTTACTTTTATTTTTGTTTCATCAGATGTACCTTAAATAATGTCAAATAATGATCAACATAAATGTCTTTATTCTTGCGATTAACATAATTTTAATATAAAAATTTTATATTGTTAATCTAAACTAAAGAAATAACTAAACTATAACTTTTTAAAAATGTTTAGGAGCTTCTATTAATTTACAGGTCCACAATTAACAGTATTTTTAACTATCTACACGGCCGCGACCGGCGCGGATGTCCATGGAGGTGCGGAACCTCCTAACTTCAAGTAACTATGATACATAGAATAGTGATTCTTGTTTAAAAAACTTCCTTGAAGCTTTAGCTTTATTTGGTACGCATATAGTTTAGTGAAATTTTGGAAAATAAAAAAGTTTCTCGATCACTGAAAATAGTGCTGCAGAAAATTGGCAGCAGCGTAAAAAAATTATTCCTGAAGCCGTTCAGTCAAAACCGCGTCGCTATATCTTAATCGGTTTCCAAGTTATGGGTTCATCAAATGTGTCGGAATTCAAATCACCCAGGAAATTTTTCTTTTCTAGCAAGTTTTATTAAACACAAAGAAAATTTAAATAGCGTAACTTCAGTGTATCTCAGTATTTGTTTTAGAGTTTTAGAAATTAGCTAATGTTTAAATTCGAATATTTTTAATTTTGTTTTAAGAAAAAAAAGTAATGGCGCCCTTTATTTATTTTTCTTATTAATTTGATATTTATTCAACTAACTTTTATTATCATCTCCAAATTTAAATTCAGGTTGGCAAAAGCCCACACTATTCATTTTTCAATTTTTTATTAACACGCAACGCCGTTAGTAACATTTTTGTTTTTCAAAAAGTCATAATTTTTTTTATCACTGCAAGTAAATTGTTCTTTTGACACTGAACACAATAGATTTTAATAAGGCGGCAAAACTAAAAATAGCGCCTGTCATAGAGACATATCGGTAATTCGGGTTAAGAATTAATAAGACTTTTGTGAGATATTGCGAGAATCAATGTATTAATAATACAATTACTTTAACATCCCCGAAAATTTAGACGTTAATCAAAATAACTATCCCCTTCCAAAAAATATTACAATTCGAAAAGAGCCGTGTGAAACAACTCGAATCATTCAAGTGTGGGAAACATTAATTCCTTTTTATAAACTGGTAGTCGTAATTAGAGGGTGGAAATCAAAATGGGACATTGAATTGGGGTGAAGATTGTGGAGGTGATATGGAGGGGATCGTATATATATAGCTTCAACTACGCGCGCGCGAGGTCTACATTATATCACTCGAATTCGCGTAGTAGAACACAACTGTGAAAATAAAAGTCAATAACATAGTCGGAGAAAACTACGATGTCTGTCAGGAAATTTTTCCAGCGGACGAGCCATAACTGTCTCAAGGTAAGTCTATTATTTATATTCACTGTGTATTTTCTACGCAAATGATGCTTGATACAAACAGTGTTATTATTAAAAAAAATAAACAGAGCATTGGGGATGTTTTTCAATAGATTTCGATTCTTCAAAAAAGTATTTTGAATGATAATTTTTGAGGTTAATATTTTTAAATAATCTGACTTTTTCCTTAAAATGTGTATAGTTTCCGTGGTATGTTTTATTGTTTTCTACTTTTATAAATTTCAAGAGCTCATCCATATCTCAAATGTGGTTGTAAAAAATTCAAACAAGAAGTATCAATAAAACTCAAAGTCCAAACCACAATTTTAATATTGTCCACCAAAAAGAACAAATTATTCAGCTACTAGTTTCGGTACAAAATTACCATCATCAGGCTACAATAGAAATGTTATATGTACTTATCAAAAAGATCCCATGAGAACATGTTAACAGTTGAGACAAAATACATCAATATTATTGAAATAAGATGAAAATTTTTTTGACATTAAATAAATTTCAAATACAAAATCTTTTTATGACCTGAAGTTATATTAATATATATAATAATAATTCAGTTCCCTTAATGAAACATTTACAACGGGAAGAAAATTAATTTGCCGCTAATACCATAGGTACTTAATGTTTCGACAACAAGTGAAAGTGGTTCAGAAAGAAGAGGGAAGGAAAATTATTATTTTGGGAAAACATGAAGATCAAGATTGAGATCTTGATTACTAAAATCATGATCAAAATAAAAATTAGATAAAACATAATGGATATATATTTCTAAAATATCTATTTAGTGAGAATTAGAGAAAATTTTTTATATATAAATATTTGTATGACGTACCTATCTCTTATTAATAATGCAGTGTGTAATCCCATTTGTAGTATAACTTCATAAATGCTTCGAATTACAACAATTAAGATGAATTTTGTTATTAGCCTGTCAAATATTATACATAGATTTGCAAACCCATGTTTCGAATTCTTCATTTAGAAGCGAAAAATAACCAATAGTGGTTTATGTAAAACACCAAAACGAAATGTAGGGCAACAAGTATTGTGTGTGTAATTATTAAATAAAATCAACAAATAACAAATTCCACTGAAGAAAAATAACGACAGGTTTCTCATATAACATTTGCATCATCAGAAGTAAATTATAGATGCAAATGTTATATTTTTGCTGTGGAATTTGTTGATTTTATTTGATAAGTATGGACATATTTCACGTAGGGAGGATTAAGACAATTGATTTTGCTATGGAGTCTGGAGGGTCTTTGTATCTCAAGTTTCTGTCGTGAATAGACGTGAACATGACACATTTCAAAAATTGGGATTTTTACCTGTTGATATTTAGTCTCTGCAGGCCATTAGTGTGATGATTCAAAATATGCATGGAATCTTCCCGTTCCCAATAATATAAAAACCATTCCATTCAAAATAACGGGTTAACGTTAACTGCCGTTATAAAAAGTGATGGCGAGTTGCAGTACTGGGTATAATAGCCTAAACCTAATTTAGTTTTAGGTATTCACCTTTCAAAATACCATATCCAGTATTAGCTTTGAAAGATGGAAAAATAATGCACGTAACAAAAAATATCTAGATATTACTGGATTTTTGAAGGTAATACAGGTAATTTGTTTTGCTATCAGGTTGTTTGGCCTTTGTTTTATCTTTCTAAACATAATCAAAACTGTTCAGTAAATCTTAATCAAATATTATCATCATCAATTTGTTATTATGATCTTAGCCAAAATAAATCTCTTTTGGTTTTTGTGTAATTTTAAAACTAGAATAATAATACATTCAGCTAGGTTAATACTAGGACCCTATGTTTTTTCTTTATGGCAGCAATTAAAAACAAGACAAGACCTCAATTGTTTTATGGTAAAATACACTCTCCATTTATTCTATCAACATTTTTTTTATGATTATTTACGCATTTTGTTTTGATATGCTGGAACAAAAAGAAGTCACCAAAGCGATTAAGATTCTTTGGATGAAATTGTTTTTGCAACAGTAAATAACTGACAGTGACATCATAGAGCAACCTGGCTAGGGAGTGTTTTTATCTTCTGAAAATCTTTAGCAATCTAATAAATCGCTGTTTTGTTAAGTTCTTAATGTTTTAAATAATTAATTGGTGTGATTGCGATTTTTGTGTTTTTGTGCTTAATTGTTGTGCCACGTTCTGAATATTTTGCATATACTGGCCGGATGGCCCTGCTAGCTGAGGCCTTTCTAATTGTAGGATAAGAAGAAGTACATTGACAGTATTGACAATAATAATTATACGTTTAAAATTTCATAAAGTATTTAACAGGTACTTGAAATAAGAAGTATGAATTTATCAATTTTATTAGTTATAATATATATTCTAGTGATTGTAGAAAAAATGTTATATGTATTGCGAGCTAAAAGTGGAATTATTGTTCTCAAGCAATTAACCCTTGCTTACGAACAATAATTCCTCACTTTTCGCTCTTAACACATATTTTGAATATTTGCAGTGTTATTATTGCGTTATCTTCAAAAATTCTTTGAAAAATTACAGGAACATATTGAAAAGTACTAGTGATGATGGATGACGTATTCATTAAAGATAACGTCACAAGGTCATTGTAACCAATTATTTTCAACGGAACCCTATGGCAAGCGACACTTATCAAAAGTATCGAAAAAATCTATTCAATGATACTAATATTATTGTTTGTATTTCTGGCAGTCTGACAACTGGCACTAAAAAAAGCAGAGCTGCCCAAGTAACATGTTGGTAACCGTTTAATTACCAAAATGTTATGTTACTGGTTTATAACGGTTTCACGGAAAGCTTTTTTGGTTTATTAGACAACTCTGGAATACCAATTTGCTTATATCACTAGTTAGTTCTATTTTATTGTGATAAAAGCGATCTTAGAACATAATTAGAAGACCTCTATATAACAGTTTCTTAACTGGTTTATACACCTTTCTAGGATGACCATTAAGCAATTTTTTTTTTCCATTTTGGGAGCCGTTCAGATGCCGGGAGCACTGCAGCCTATTGGCTTATTGTACTCTGCTCCCATATTTAGTCCACCCATCCAGTTATCCCCGTACCTTCGAGTAGACAGTATAGGTCCATTGGATGTGTGCCATATACTTCAGGTGGCACATTGGCCTCTCCGAAGATTGCCCGTCTCCTCGAGTGCAGTGCCTCACAGTCAGACAAGATATGGGTCACGGTCTCGTTCTCCATGCCACATAGTCTGCAGCTGAGGTCCCCGTTATATAACCCTATTTTATGCAGGTGATCTTTTAACGGGGTATGACCCGTTAGATAACCTGCAATAATTCTTAGCTTATTCCTGCTGATATTCAGTAGTTCTTTGGCCCGCTTTGCACATGTGTCACCTATGAAGGTTTTGCTGTGTACCTGTTTCGGAGTGTTCCTCCAATGAAGTCTATGTTGGCTTTGTACCCATTTTTTTATTTGCGCTCGGCCTACCTTTTTTGTGGTCCCAAGAGCTGGTTCTGGTCCAACATATGCTGTTGCTGAACCTCTTTTTGCGAGTTCATCAGCTTGTTCATTTCCAGAAATACCATTATGTCCCGGCACCCACACCAATCTTACTTTAATGTGGTCTGCTAGTTCATTTAGTTCTTTCTGACATTCTTCTACTAGTCTGGATGTTACCTTGCGGCTATTTAAAGCCGCAAGGGCTGCCTGGCTATCAGTTAGTATGTTTATCCTATGAGTGTCAGTCCTATATTTGTTAATTCTGACACATTCTAGGATGGCATAGATCTCTGCCTACCATTAAGCAATATAGAAGCATACTATTTACACTCTTAAGTACATACTTTATAGTATACTTTGTAAACGTTTATATAATCGATTTATATAATAGTTTGGTAATTTAAGCAAAATAGCGTTGATAAACTCCACGGGATCAGATGTCGTTTTCTGACAATTATTTAGAAAGGGTCATGTGATACTTTTATAAAATATTGTAGCTCAATAGCGGTGCTATATAACTAAGCTTGAAAAGTTCTGTAAGTGCTATCCAATTAGTACATTGCCATCATGAGTGAGATTCCAAAAAATTGGAAAAATATTAAAAAAGTGGTAACTTTTAACGCAAGGTAAAAGGTAAAATTGCTAAGATGAGGGAAAAAATTCAAATGATGTCTAAGTTTGAGTTAAACTATCAGTTCAGAACGAAATTAAGATCATGGGCAGTAAGTATGGCATAAGTAGAAGCATACTGCTCTGAAAGAACTCTTGAATATTGTTAACAACCGATTGTAAAGTGCAGCGTTACCGAAGGATCCAAGAACTTTTTCACAAACACCACCTAACATAAGTGTAAAAACAATTGATTCGGGGGAATATTGGCGTAACGGGATTGAAACTCCAATAAAAACGGTTTTAGAATATGTCAAAGATATACCACCTACAATTTCAAAAATTGTAGTTTTAACCACTATAATGGAACGATTATATCCTCTTTTAGCGAAATAAGAGAGTAGACTTGGTCAGGACTAACTCCAATTCCCACTGCTCTTGACGGAGGAGAAACTAAGTGGCGGCTCATGCCGGTTAGAAAAAACAGTGTTGACAAACGTTAAGTTAATTCCCCAGATAGATACATATAATAAAATAAATAAAATGTCACCAGAGGAAGAGATAAAATATAGACTACAGAAAATTTTACATACTTGCAGTTATTAACGAAAAGTATTTTGCTATTATAGACATTGTATTCATACAAAATGTATAACTATGACAGACTTGATAATAACCGGCAAATAAATCGGCAACACCGATTATTTGTAAAGAGGCGTTAACTTAAAATAGATACATTTATCAAACTATCCATATTAGGGAGTTAATAAAGTAATATAAGCTCTTAAATTCCTTTCATAAGACTATTGAACTAGCGGTTTGCATTTTCTCATACCCATTACCGCCATATTGCAATCTAATTGCGAGAATTCAATTTTGATTGAAAATGAATAATTCTGAACAATTTTATAACAATTATGTACTAAAATAGGCTGCTCTACTCACAGAAATTAGTTTTGTCTGGAAGACTGTAATTATCGCTTTTGAAAAAAACATTGTCAAATAAATTAATGTTTCAGAAAACATTTTATTTTTGATAAAATAACGGGCGCGTTGTGTTTTTTCGACGTACCATAATCTATTTTCACAGTAGAATTTGCTTCGCATGCCAGTTTTCAGGTACTCCTGTGTCCCTTTTCACTATATCGCCGAAGTTAAGATAATGTAGTAGTGTGCGATAGACGCCATACCTACTTAAATTGGCGAAGCAGATTGACAGTTGCATTAGTTTTAAATACATAATTGATATTTCTTTTATTCAGTAATATAGAAGTTATATAAGTATTATGGTTTCTTCTGACAATCTTGTTTCTGATGATGTAGTTGTTAACGTCATATAAATGGTATATTAACTTCTAAATTATCTTTATGTGTTCCTTAAACAGTAACTTTATAAGAGTGTCCATAACTACTGCGGTTTGGAGGTCAGGATATATGAATGTCGTATAAAGGGTATTTCAAACCAAATATCATAGAAGTACTATAGAACAGTTATAATGCAGTTGCTCGTAATACCCTTATGAAATGGTTGCCTAACGTGGGCCTATTTAGAGTTATAACAGCTGAATAAGCTCTGTATATATGCTTATTTCACATTTTAGGGCACCATTTACCTTACAAACATGATTGTATAAAGGTGTTTATAACTTTTATATATCAATTTTTGTTACTTGGGTGTGATTAATCAAATCAGTTAATACTTAAATATAAAATTCAAGCTAGCCACTGGATAGTTGTCCAATTATTTTACATTTTCATAAGCCTCTCTAATTGTTGATTGAACGTTTAACTGTTTCAGTAGTTTTTTTTGTAATTCTAAATTTCTTTTGCATGTGTTAAACTGTTGTAAGCCGAACACTTAAGTGGTTCAAGAAGCGAAATGGTACGTGCTTTAGGTGATGAAGTATCAGCGATCTTAATTATTAGCGAAACTTGACAAAAAATTCATGCAGCAGAACGCATATTTATTGAGAAGTTTGATCACAAAATTTATGAAAATTTCGACTGTCTAACTATCACGGATCATAAGATACAGATATTTGCTGCATTATCATCTGTCTTCGCTTGATTCAATTCAAAAGTGAATAATAATTTATTGTTATTAATTTTAACATGATCTTCACCATGAATAACATTGTGTTTGTTTCCATATCTATTTAGTGTGTGTATAAAAGTTTGTATAAAAAATTATATCATCATTATGAAAGCACGTAGGTGATTTTAGTTTGAAAATAAAAATTTAAATAATCGATTCACACGTTTCATTTCCTTATGACAATCAGTGACGGCTTTAGGGGGGTCGCACGGGACCCCGAGATTTACAGGACGCCGCGCCTTAATTTTAATATCTATCTCTATGCGAATCTAAGGACAAATATAATTCGGTGCACTAACTTTGGGTTTTTAATTGTAACTAGCGACAGCATAATTTACACAAATCTTCATAAATTACAGCCTATGTGTTTAATAAAAATCAGTTCAGTTGTTTTTGCGTGGGATAGTAACAAACATCCATCCATACAGCCTCATCAATTTTCAGGTGTATAAAAAATATATAAGGACGCCAAATTTATGACTCGATTGGGGCGCCTAGATGTAGACCGGTCCAGATGACAGTCGAAGCGTAATTTGACTGGAACTTTTTCATATGTCGGTTGTGGAATTAATATCATCTATTATGAATTTAAATTGTGTTAATAGAAACATGTTTTTCCTTCTTGGCATGGAAAAGAAAACTAATACACGATTGGTTACAATTAGTACAACAAATCATCATCATCATTCAATCATTTTTTGTTTACCTTCAGCGTACCGTGTGTCCAAAATTCGAGGCGTATTATTAGGATATAGAGAAACGGTTAAATTGTAGTGAAGTTGCGCATCCAAGAGAACAATAATTAGACGCGAGCAGATTTCATATATTTTCTGGAATTTTTGTTTTTATTTTTCATACAGGGTGTTTTCAAATGATACTTGAAACGTTTGCATGTAGATACCTCTCGTAAAATTGGACTAAAAGATTCAAAGATTCAGGGGTCCAGTCTATTTTCTTTCCGAAATACAGGCTGTTAAAGTTATGAAAAATTAAATGTTCCAATTTTATAACTTTGAAATGGATGGATATAATAACTTGACATTTGGCAGGTTGTTTTTAAATGTAAAAGGGAATATTTTGATGGAAAAACATGTTCAATACTCCATTGCTAGCATCACATTGAAATGTGTAATTAGTTAAATTTTGATTTCATACATTGCAACAATGTTTTCTATGGTGTACTTGAATTTGTTTTGTTTATCACGTGAAAACCATTGAGGAATACAAAATAAAAGAAAAATAGCTTCAAATACCAGTGGCGTGAAAAATGGGAGGTGAAAGGTGACATATTCTTCCAAATGTACACCACTGGATCAAGAAACATGTTTTTCCATCAAAATATTCCATAGAAAAACACTGCCAAATGTCAAATCAATCTATTCATCCATTGTAAAGTTATCAAATTAAAACAATCTATTTTTCATAACTTTAACACCCTGTATTTTGATGAGCAAACACTGTAAGTGTCATTTGAAAACACCCTGTAGATCCATTTAAAAACATCGAAAAACAGTTGACACAAGTTCATTGTCATTTTCCACGTAATAAATAAATTCTTAATTTCAATTTGTATTGTTATACTATTTAAAAAAAAATTGCACAAATAATTAAGTACGTAGCGAACGATAGAGATGTCAAATGATAGAATAAAATAATACTCGTATGACAGCAGCTGTCACAGCCACTGCGTTCATATTGAAAGTATGCATATGTGTCTTTTAATTTATCATCAACTGAAACTTTTATAATCAATTCTTAATAATCTGCAAATCTTACACTCAGTTACTCACTAACTACAAACTTCTTTCAGTAATACATACTCATATCAGTATTATTAAGTGAGACTTGTTTTTAATGACTTACAGGTTAATAGAATAAAATGAATATATATTTAAGTAATTTCATTTTTCGAATATTTGCAGTGTTATTATTGCGTTATCACCAAAAATTCTTTGAAAAGTACTAGTGATGATGGATGACGTATTCATCAAAGATAACGTCACAAGGTCATCGTAATCAATTATTTTCAATGGAACCCTATGGCAAGCGACACTTCTTTTCAACAGTATCGAAAAAAATCTATTCAATGATACTAATATTGTTTGTATTTCTGGCAGTTCTGACAACTGGCTCTAAAAAAGCGAAACTGTGATTAATTAAATCAGTTAATACTAAAATATAAAATTCAAGCTCAAACAGCAGCAGCTACAACCTTATCATTACAGACAAGTCCAAGAGCTCTTGCCAGACGATCTACCGGTTAGAGTCGTTTGTTGTCAAACATTACAAGAAAGGACAGCCATCAATCCAAATTTGTTTGGTTAAAATGTACTATTTTTACCGACGAGGCCAGCTTAAAGCAACAAGATATGTTTAACTCCCATAATGCACACTACTGGTGTGATGAGAATTATCGCATTACCAACACTCATTTAAAGTTAATGTTTAGGCATCAAACACCAATTATTTTCTAGTTTTCCACCTATCCTAGATACGGAGTCACCTTTGTTGATACACACTGTATACTTATAGTTTATGGCACATTTTTGGTATTTAAAAATTTTGTCAATTTTCCTTTTATTCCAGGTTTTTAAAAATTGGTCCACATCGATCCAGAACAGAAGGCAGCGAAAAAAATACACCAATTACGGGTCAGCGATATCATTATTCAATTACGGATATAGAGGGAGCATTTCCACCGAGGTAACAATTTTAGATGACATTCATCACTGCTCATTTCAGACTAGCAACAATGAAGTTAATGAAAACAGACTTAACGAATGCATAGAGAAGAGAGAGTTAAGCTATTAGTTCGTTCCAATTTAAACATAGGATATCCTAAGAACTGTAATAATTTCACATTGTATGTGTCACAGTGAAAATTGTAAGTTCAATTTCTCATTTTTAGATCTTATTTGCAGGTTATAATATACTCGTAACGAGTAACGAGTAGAAGCGAGGATGATTGTAGAGGTTTAAAGGTGAGAAATTGAGTAGGCTTTTTATTGAATCTTACTGTAAAATTCCATTTATACTTAATTTCCTAGTCGTTTCCAATGTATATGGTTTAGTTTTATACACGTAATTTTTTGGGATATGCCGTAGATTCGTATCAAAATTTTATTTATAGTTTTATACATTTTATGCTGTTTTGACTGTGATATTAGTGGTTAAGTAATAAACGTTTTTTTCGTTCGATTATATTGTTTCAATTTATTGTATTTAATTAAGCTGGAGCAGAATTGCTGATATCTTTTTGATGTATCAATGATTAATGATTTCTAGTAAACAGCTACTGGATTAGATAAGAATATAGGAAGTACTGACATATTAATTACCAAGTTGGTGTTAAAAAAATAAGCTTTCAGTTCATTTTAAGGAAACAGATACTTACATATAACAATTATATTAAATTGAATCTGAATTATGTATTTACATTTGAAAACGTCAAAAATAAGAAAAAAAGTAGTGTCAATTGCGAGTAAGGTAACACATGAAACACTAATAAGAATCTTGAAATTAATAGACAAAGAAATAGCAATGAAAATATTGAAACAAGGTAAAGCTGCAGGGTCATGATCAAATAACAACTAAAATGCTTCACAAATTGGTACCTAAAGACTTGGAAGCCGCAAAGGAACACCGAATTGCCAAATATTGGTAACTGTAAATCAAAAATAAGGTTTCTTTTGAAACTTCAGATATAAATAAATACTTATCATTAATCTCCAAAATTAATATTTTAATTAAACTAATATCTGAATAATACTGTCACAGCAGAAAAAAGGTAACAACCCAGCTTCCAACAATTGTAGAGGTATTACATTATCAATTAGCATTGTGTCTAAAGCGTGCGAAAAATTGTTAAACTGTGAATTAATAGCAATAATAGAACATCAGCTAGAAGAAAAACACACAGGATTTAGAAAAGAAAGAGCCGAAAAAGCACAAAAAAACATTTGTACATCTGTCGTATGACAGTGTACCAACCTCAGAAGAGGTATCAACACTAACAGGTTTGTATAGGTATGTATGTATGTATAACTCAATTTACATTTGTGACTTAGGCAACATTCAATATACTAACACTCTCTTGTTCACAAAAACATTAAACTGTATTTGGCTGACATATTCTTAAATTTAATATTTTAACAAAATAAGTAAATTTATCTTCACCTAATGATTCGGTAAATGTATCAGCCAATTGATTTTCGGTGCTAACATATACTATCTTAATAAAAAATTTCATAAATTGCATCGATAACAAAATGAAATTTTACGTCAATATGTTTACAGCGCCTGTTGTTTTCAAAGTTTTGTAACAATTCAATTATACTCTGATTATCCCCGAATATAGTGAATGGTAATTTATATTAAATTTTCAAATCATCCAACAAAATTTTGATATGTAAAATTTCACAGGCTGCCATGAAAACAGATATAAATTCTGATTTAGTATTGGAAAGTGTGACAATTGTTTGCTTCTTCGAGCTCCATGGAATCAAATCACCAAATAATTGAAAGCAATACCCGCTTACAGATTCTCTGTGACTTGAACAAATAGCCCAGTCTGCATCAAGTTCATTTGAGAAAGCTACTGTGTTAGTGGAGCGTGTCACAACTTTAAGTTTAATATAATGTAGGTTTTAACAAATTAAATTGTGTTATTTCATCAAGTAAAAGCCTCATCTATTCAATATCATTTACATTGAAAGATGGAAAAGAAATTTCAGAGAATACATATTTAGATTTATGGTTTTGGTTCTGATTTTCTGAATTACGTTTCACTGAAAGATAACTGTCAATTGTGTCATTAAGATTATTTACATAGGTACAAACTGGTTGTCTTTCAAATATGTATTTTATAAAAGTGGTAGTTTAAATTATGTTATGAAGAATATAACTGAATTTTTTTCAAAGTTAGCGAGAATACATGTTGTTGATCACTTTCCTGTACAGTGCGATACAGTGAAACTGTATAATACATTTATTTCGTATACACTTTACTATCATTTTGAACTTAAAATTATTGAATTATACCGACTAAGTTGATTTTCTAGTTTTTTCATGGTTTATTTTTGAATTTTTATTATTTTAACGAATTCTAATTAAAAATATTTTTAGTGAAATTGTTTTTTATTTGAATATTTATTGTTATATTTGATAACTTTGATAATTAAGATAACTTGTCACAGTATTATAGAATATAATACTCTGAATTGATTGGAAATCACCATTTTATTGTTCCCTTAACAAAAAGTAGGTAATTACCAAAATAAATTTCAGTGAAAATTCATATTTCGACCTGTATATTAGTGAACAATAGTCATTTGATATTTCCTATAGAAATTTCAATACGAGGTATAGAAGTATGTATGTTCCTCACGATAACTCACCCTGTCTATTTTGCAGTCTTCTTGAAAAACTCCAAAGGTGATGGTCTCGTTACGGTACTGCATTCTTTCCAGAAAAGTATAGAACATTTCATGAATCATGCTAATGCTAATACCTTTTCGGCATGTCAAAATACAAAGCAATAGCTGAATGTTTTGAGTTCTATGACGTCAGGGACGCGTGCCACACACACGTTCATCTTCTGTCTATTGTTTCCGATTTGCAGACCAGCACGTGTCTAACATGGCCAACTTATATTTATAATATGTTCCAGTTTTGGATCCCACATGCACATATCCACCTATCAACAGTTTTCACTGAAACATTGATTGTCAATAAAAATGTATGTAAGTATAATGAAAAGTTATTTTCATTGACGTGATACATTTCCAATATTTTTAAAACGTCTAGTTGACTTAATACAGTTGTCAGAACCAAACGTGAGCCCCGGAAAATATGCGAACTAAAATAAGGTCATCGCAAGCAGCCAATCAAGAGCCAATGTTAACGATTGTCCATTAGTAATTGTTGAATATAATCGAAATAATATGACCGAGTGATTTCATCAACATACATCATTTTATTCATTCTGTATCAGTATTGTCAATGCGAGGATGATTATCCAATTCCACTAATTTGGATCCAATAGTTTTTCGAATATTTTGTAGAAGGGATATATAAAATGGCTATTGTTTTTGGGGATTTTGCATATTGACTGGGGTCGAAGACTTCATTTAGATAACCACTTTGGCCACAACAATAAAAATGTCTGGTGGTCTATATTGACCCACCACGTCCATTACAAAATTTTTGGATTAGATGAAATGGTGAGTCAGTTAAACCCGCCACGGCACATTAGATAAACACATAAATACCAAATTTGACTACATTCTGCTGAATTATAATCTGTTATTTTCATAACTATTTAAAAGAGAGTATCGAACACTGCGTAGCAATGCATGAGTCTTTTTAAAGTGGTTGCAAGGAGATTGTAGCATCCCTAATATTATATTTTGAGAAAGAACGAGATAACGGTTGACCGCTAATTCGTATTACTTCTGTGAGAGATGTAAGTTTTTAATAAATACATTGTTACTTAATACTGCAATAACGATGCAATTCAACAAGTGCATGAAGATAACATTTTTCAGTTTAACTTATGGTTTCAAACTTGGACATCTTCAAATTTATGTATTTACTCATCAAAATTTTATAATTTCCGCTCTTATTTTTGAGTTGAATGAAATCTTATACAATAAACAACTTATCAACAAGATTTTGTGCCAACAGCTGGGAAAAAATTACAACGTGGCAACGATGTCAAACATCTGTCATATTTTGTTATTGCAAACTTATCGTAAATGAACTTTATAAGTATTACCTACAGAAATGGTATTTTCAGATTTGGAAAATTATTTTTGTTTTTTAGAAGAAAATCTTTTTGATACAGACCAGAGAAAGTAGAAATTTTGTATGAAAAAGAAGTAACTAAGCTTTTGTTGGAGGTAGAAGATTATACATGGTTGCTTGAAAAGGTTATAATAAGAACTTTCCAGTCATTCTCTATCTTTCGACGTTTCTGGCTTGATTATGAGTATCTGTAGACCAACTTCTCCCACTGGGTTCTCCTTTTCTTTGAGCCTTTTACAATACCGGCATTGTCGTCTTAAAAAGAGTCGTTAGGAAAATATATCGGCATTCCTATAGAAACGTGTATTACAAGGTTATATTGATGCAGTCTTTCTATCCACCTAGCTACTTGTCAATTATGCTTCTCAAAATTCATTAACCACTGCAAAGCGCTTTGATCACTTCTTATAACAAAACTTCTATTGTAAGGAGAAGTATGTATTCACTTTTTTTTCGCCTTCTTGTTCTTGTGATAGCATATAGCGCCTATGCCGTGTTGGAATGCATCAAAATCCAAAATAAATGTTCTATCTCCCATTGGTAGGCTAAAATCGGTGCTGTGATTTATCGTTTTTTCAACTCTATACGAACACATTTTGACAATGTTGCGTTCAGTCAAATTCGATGTTGTTTTCAATTAGTGAGGCTTAGCAATTCGACCAAAGCCCTTGACAAATTTTCAGTAATATGAACAAAGTCCAAGGAAACTTCTAATTTCCTTTTTGTCTCTTTTGGTTTAGGCCAGTCTTCAATAGCTACTCATTTTCAGTCCTCCTTTTCTCCGGATCCGCTTTAATTCCTTCTGCGGAAACGATATGCCTCAAATAATAATTCTTCTTCTAAAACAATGAACATTTCTTGTGATACAGTTTTAAATTAGTAGTCTTGAACATAATTATTATTATCATCAAGATATACTAGACAGGTTGTCCGCGTTAATCCTCTCAAAATCATCTCCATAAGTGGTTCAAATGTGACCGGAGCATTACACAGTCCAAAAAGGGAGGACCTGGAACAGATAGAGAGTGCTGCTAACGTCAAACGAGGTACTTGAGGCGGTTTTCTCTTTGGAACCCGCAAGTAGCAATAGCAATTTAGCCTCTTGCATGCAAACATTCCAATTGAATTTCTGTCTGACAGAAATCATGTCATAGCAATATCAATACAACTATAATCTAATATAGAACCTAATCTAGAATTATGAAGATTATTCCAGAAATAGGGGCGAATGGAAGAGAACGAATGGGGTTTTAAATAGGAATTACCAGACGAACGAATGGGTGTACCAACTCAACCTAGATTAGCTGAAACCTTAATAATTATGCGACTCTGTTTTCGCTGGCGATCTCTCTGTGGGAATGTAAGTGATTTAGTTTCGGACAAATCGAGTGTAGGTCACTTTCTGCTAAAATGGATAAGACTACTTAGTAAGGAGCCATTATGGAGGAGAGAAGAAGATGCTGGGAGAAATGGAACGGAGCCATCACATCGGCGCAGCGGCATTTGTCGAGGTCTATTGATTCCTATATTTTTGTATATAAAATGTAAATAGTTTTTTGTTAATAATTCACCACAAATGTACCGAAAAAAAAATATAAAAATTAATAAATATGCGTTCAACTGTCGTGCTAAGTCCTATATTTTCATCTTTTTTAATCCCAATGGTTTTTTCGATAAATTATCAACTCTAACAGAAATAGGTTGATCTATATTGATGAGAAATCAAGCTACCATAATTCCTCCATTCACGGGATCCTCGCTTTCCACAATGCACACTGTGTTGTTTTTTGCCATTAATAATTACTACATCTGCTTGTCCTTAAGTATTTCCTTCTCTTATTCTCTCTCCTTTCTGCGTATTTCCTTCTTTTTTTCTCTTTATTAGTATTTTGATTGCTTTATGTTAAAGATATTCTAAATACTATCGAATTAAAAGTTGCTTTTTTTCATTGCATTAAATCATTATTATTTGTAGATACTCTCTATATACATATTATAGCTAATATACATTGAAGAACTAGCAATTATTAAAGCTTGATTTGAATATCCGGTCACGCTTTAAATTTACTTACACATTTGAATGATTATAAACCCTTATCTACATTAAACACAATGAAACAATTAAAAACGATTCATACCTAAAGAGGGTCAATTTTCACTCAGTTTTCATTTCTCGTGACAGTTGTAGATTTTATTGTACTCGGTACATTCGACAATATGTTATAATTACAATTTTAATGCGTGTAAACATTTTAAAGCGTTTTAAAAAAGTTTTTCAAAGGGGTAGATAAGGTTTTCGTGGTAATTAATTTTCTTGTTTGATTAAGAGCGGTAAATTGACATAAGCTTCGGACATTCAGTAATATTTTTATTGTCCTGAGTCGCGTTATTCATTTTATTGTTCGATAAATGATAAGTCAATTGTTGATTTCAGGATTTGATTTAGAAAAACGAATATAATCAATTTTCTAGCAGTCGCTCTACTATAAAATCCGAAATCTAATTTGCAAATCCTACGTAAATGTAAAAGTATGGTATATAGTCACCATGGGCGTACCCAGCGAGGGTCTGGAGGCAGCAGCCCCCCCCCACTGGAAGAAAAAAAATTATTCGTCATTAAATTTTGTTGCTGAAATTTATCACAATTCTTGAAATAACTATTTTGATAATAAAAAATACACTATAGAAAATTATGAATGTAGGGTAAGTTATCCTTATATTATTGTGGATCGAAATTATCGTACAATCGTACCAATTATTTTCTATTGGGTGGAGTAGAATTCAATGAGACCTCTGGTGTAAAAAATTGTAAGTAATTGTCGCAACGAGTAAAATAATTCATTTTTCATTAATTTTGTATTTTATGCAAGTCAGCGTATTAACCGTAAATTCATACTTTGTTTGTTTAATTTTGTGTCAGTGACAAACTTAAAACTGTGTTTTTCTATTCAATTCAACTGTTATAATTTTTGAGGTAATATTCTTATATTATCATAGATATATTATGGACATAGAAGAGGTTAGGTTATTCTGTTTTTTTTTCATTACAACTGAACTTCCATTGCAATATTTTGTAGCTTTTTTAAGTTTGATACTTTGAATTATGTCTCTACATAATCCAAACTGTTGTATATTTTGTTGCATTAGCCGTAAACGGTAATATCCCGATTTATCTTTCCAAGAATTCCCTCCCAAATGGAAGTTAAAATATACTTTTACAACACACTGTAGCTCGGTTGAAACCTAAAAAGATCTAAAAAGAGTAGCATCGGATCGGATCGAGCGAGATAGATATTATGATTATTCAGAGAGTTATGGAGTAGTTCCGTTATTTGTATTTTTTAATAACTGATTTAAAAAATGGATAAATTCTGTTGCTTTTTTATTATCTGCTATAAAGCCATAATTTCAATAGTTTCGGAGACGAAGCATAATCATAGTTGCATTGAAAAATTAATAACAAAACTTATTTACAGTTTCAAAAAATGATTTATATCGTCCCTTCGCAGAGTTGGTTCATAAAAATCCTGAAATTTTTAGCCTATCGTCTCAAATATTGAGGAAGAAAAATGTCTGAAGGAAAAATCAAATACTTTTCAATCATTTAATAGCCTATTGTCATTTCAAATTATCGTATATGTCTATTTATACAATTGAGAAAATACCTATGAACTTTAAAACAATTTGACCAATGATATTATATCGCTGTCTATTTTAGCTACAGTTGGCAGAAGCAAACGTGAGCCCTGGTGGGCGTGTTCATGTCTCTGTAGTTGTATTTTTGTAGTAACAATTCGATAATTTTAATCGATAACCAAATATCGATACCATAAATGTCAACTGTTAAGAGATATGTAAACAGAATCAAACTTGCTAAAAATGTAACTCTAAATATTAATAAAAAAATTTATATTGGACCAAAACTAAAACTACCGTTTGCCCTAAATGTCTATATTTTCAAATTACATGACTGTATTAATGCATGAAAAATAAGGGTCAAGTTTCTATGGAAAGCAACAAAATATGAACTGTTTATAGTCCAGTGTTGCCAATGCAAAAATGAAAATTACCCGAACTTACTATTCAAATCCATTCGTGGAATCCACCATAGTATGTAGCTGTAGGGTCAAAATCATAAAGAGGTGTTTTACGCAAGTCATATGGACTCATAACTATAAAACTGCTTACTAGACATTTCCCTCGGAACCTTACTAGATTATTCATAACATTACATTTGTCAAATTCAGCATACCATTTTAACACCTGTATAACATCCTGTTAACGCGAATATTATATTTTATTATGTTCAGCATTTTATATTCCTATTGTTTTATAATTGTATTATTTTTTTTAGTCTACATTTGATCTTTGTACCAAAAACTTATTGTCATCCAAGTTTAAAATTTTAAAAAAGTATATTTTTTACTTGAAAAATCTAACTGGCGCTGCGAACAGGATACTGTTTGTAGAAAGACATCTTCTGTTAGAGCAAGAAAAACCTAAATAATCAGGTCCAGCTAGAGACGTAATTATAAATATATCTTTTGATGATTGGCTTGATTTAAAAACAGCCCTCATAACTCGTTTTGGTGACCCTAGGTCCCAAGACATATTATCTCATGATCTAAATACTTCAATTCAATCACACCCTCAAACATTTTCAGAATTTCATGACGAACTCACTCGTAAGCTACAAGTTCTTGAAAAACAGCTATCAATTCAAATAATGAATAAGTTAAAATCGCTTAAGAAATTATGTATAACAATCAAGCTCTTATGGTATTTGAGGCAGGTCTTTCAAACCCTTACAGAGAGCATTTACTTGATATTTCAATAATTTCCCTGGAGCAAGCATTGTACGAATGTGAACGTTTAGACAATGAAAGATGTCAAATTGACTACAAACTTACTTGGATCCCAAAAAATTCAAAGAAATCGCCCTCCTCCAAAACAAAATAATTCAGGTAATCAACCACCAAGAGATCAATCATTTCCTAATTTTTCACAAGTACCTCAAGTACCCCATCATTCCAATAATAAACAAATTAATAAATCTCAAAGACCCCAATATCAAAATAGCTAACAAAGAACGAATAATCTATCAATTAATAGACCAATTCAATCCCTTAGCAATCAAAGCTCCAATCGTCATCCACAAACTTCCACGAGCAATTACAGGCCAACCCCAATGAGTACTTCTACCACAAATACCTACTTATAGACCCCCACAAAATTATTTTAAACAAACAGGACCCCCTAAAGTAGCTGTTTAAGAATTATTCAATGTCGAAGACTCAAAACAAAAATTATGAAGAAACTCAACTTTTTTTATCAGGAGCCTCGGAATTGAAATAAATAACATGAATTCACACCCTAAACTCCCATTTATATATCTCTCACATTTAGATTAAAAAATATTAATTGATCCAGGCGCAAGTAAGTCTATTATTAATCCAGAACCGGCTTATTATTTTCTAACTATACTTATAGTCCAAATTTTATGTTAAAGCTATTAAAACTACTTATAACGGTAATTTCAACTGTAAATACCTTCTTTTAAACGAATTTGGCTTTATATATACTTAGATAGGTTAGATACATTAATAAGTAGTCAGGACTTCGATAAATTAAAAGCTCTCATTGACTATGAAAATCATATTTCACAAATTAATTCTATCAAAATACCATTTTATTTTGAAATTAACCCCACATGTATTTACCCCTTATTCCGAACCTTTAGATAAAAGAACTTTAAATATCCCAGTAAATATGTATAATGGATAATGGACCAATAGTTCACCCAAAAATGAAATTAAACGATATAATTATACCTGAATGTACAGCTGTAGCACAAAACGGTTATTGTAAAATACCAATAGAACAAGGAATTTAATTGAAATATATTTCTATTAATTTTCATGAACCTGTTCAAGTTCAACCCCTTTAAAAATTTCATGAAAGGAACCCTAGGTATGTCGAATTATAACAATATTGACATCACAAACCTTTTTCGGTACTCATGCGCCGATTCCTCCTAGACTAATAATCATTCAATCGTTATCAGTATAGTGTGATAAGTTCTTATCCAGGTTCTCTTATGATTTATTATTGGAGTTGTTGTTAACCAATACATACTTTACATTTTAATACACTTTACACTTGACAACCATGTTTTGCAGTTTTAAACTTCAAGATATTTTTGATTGTAGTTGTTGAGATTTTTTGTGAGTGTCAGGTAGGGACAAAAATGTGAAAAAACTTAATTATTCCTGATAACGGCAGCTGGAACGCTATCAAAACGTTGAATGCGAAGACTGGACTGGTTTTATTTTCTAAGAAAATCACGAGAAGTATATTATGTAGTAGCATATTTCGTTTCACATAAATATTGCCATGATTATTTCAATGACATATTAAACACCCTATAGTATATATAGTTACATTACAATATAGCAAATTTAACTTCCTATTTCTAACCTCTTTCATACAACAATAGTGGCAATTTATTGACAGTTGACAATTGGATTAGAATTTTTGAAACATTGAAAATCGATCAATCATACTCTCAAATCAGGGGATGTAGTTCAAATAATCTAATAGAAAATTTCCAGGGCGTCAATGGGTATGCCTATGTATTGATAAATTAGAAGAGAATGATTGGTTAAGTTTTAACGACAGAATTTTATGTGTTTGAAAGTGAATAATTGAATATAACTATAACAAATGAAAGACCGATTGGTAAGTGGATAAAAAACGAATCTAAAATTGACTTTCATTGAATATGTGAAACATTTGCTTAAAACAATGTGCATTGTTGATTCTGGGCATTCTGATATTCTTGTAAATAAACAATCGAATGGGTGTTGTTATTACTGTTGTTATTTTCCAACTGGATAATTTGTTTTCATATTTTTTATTGAAATACAAATAAAAAAGATCCTTTGACTTTTATGATAGAGTTAATATTCTTAAAGATATAAATTTTTAAAGCTTCGAAAAATCTCAAATTTGGGTACTTCTTAACCCATGAATAATATGAATAATGAGATTCGGAAAAATCTCATTGTTTATTAAGCGCACCCACAAGTTTGCGTCCCTTAACTCGAAGTGTATCATATGCTGCATTACAATACTGTTATAGTTTATTATATAATAATCGACACCCTTCTACCCGAAGGTGTAAGGTATAAATTTTATCAATCTTAAACAAATTCTGCCCATTTCTTTTTGTTTATCTTTCTAATTTTTGTTCCTCCTATTTATGCACTCCACTACCTCATAATTCCAGCTTTTTCAAATCTTCCTCTCGCTCACTTTTGTGCTAATTTCACCTTTTATATTTGCTTGGTTTTTCTGCCGTTCTTCACCTTTATGAGATGTCCGAACCATCTGAGCAGTTGTCTTTCTATACTACTCAATATTGGTTTCGTATTTTGTCCATTTTTGTTGCTCCCTAAATTTTCCTAAAAAATTTTATTTCTGTCGCCTATATTCTACTTTTTCGTTGTTCAGAAAGATTCCAGATTCCAGCTCTTGCATCCATACATTAGGACTGGTCTGTAGATTGTTTTGTAAACTGCTCATTTTGTTTTCTTACTTATTACTCTTTTGCTCAAAAGTTTCATCCTCAGGGCGTAAAACAGTTTGGTTGCACTTTCTATTCTATTTTTTATTTATGAATCGTTTTTTCCTTCCATTTGACCTGTAACTATACCAGATATTTCAAATTACTTATCTCTCTGTTCTATTTATTTGCTCTAGTGCTATGCTAGTATATCTAAATTTTGTTGTAGGTCATTTTCATTTTCACATTTACTGATTTGCTGGTAAATGAAAAAAAAAGGTTGTCAAAAACACCTAAAAAGTATATGGATTGCAAGCAAGCCAGAAACTGATGAGCATGTGCAGAGTCCATTCTTTTCGTAAAAGGAATTGTAATAGATATGCGTAGGTTGTGCGAATAATACGAGATATCCTTAGCATGAACCTAACATCTACACCAGCACATATCTGTGGCTGTATTGCTAAAGGGCATAACTCAGTTTTTCATACTTTTTAGGAGAAGCGAAAAACTAATGTTGTATAAAATTTTCGAGTTACACATTCTAAGACAATTTAATATTTCGAGATTTGGTCTGCATAGTATTTTTTTGTATTAATCCATTTTTTACTTATTTTTCGGAAAACTGGAATTTTTTTGAAAATTTTGAAACTCAACTCATTGAAATACTGTGAAGCAATTAGGCAAAAAGACATAACTCGATATATTTCCCAAAATTTTCATTCTGTAATAAGTGAAATAGAATATTTCGAGATATGCCATTCTGCTTAAAAGAAAATGTAATTTCTATTAGTCCTGTTAAGATATAACTCGAGTTAAGCCTTAACGGTCTTATAATATTTAAAAAAACAAAGCAAAATATAGTAAGTACTGCTTGCACTAAGTATTTTTTGAGTTCGCCGATGCATCGCAAAGATCTTAAAACACGCTAACCGCCAGCGAACGAGCACTGAACCTTCTCCAGTCGTTGCTGAATAGGCACTGAGAATTCTGACAAAATAACGGCTTTTCATCGGCAATTATGCTTAAATGCGTAATATCAATCAGGCAAAAGGGTATAACTCACCACTTAAACCAGAGGAACGAAAATTTACATTGTTAAAAGGACATATCTCGAGTTATGCCTTTATGTGAATGCATTAGACTATTAGACATAACTTAATTTGAATATCTTTATAGCTGAGTACACATGACTAGAAAGTCAAAAAAACATTTTTTAAAAAATTTTAAATATAATGTAATTTTAATAGTGACGTTAATGTGTTGTAGACATTTGACTAGCCGAAAGCGCTTTGCAATTTTAAAATAAAAATTTTACACAGAATACAAAAATGTTTTCTTGAATAACTTAATTTATTCCTTTTTGTCTTAAAACATTTTTGTTCCACTTTAAAATAACTATAGTTCTTTAAAATATATTTTTCACAAATATTTGTCTAAGCCGTTTCCAGACTATGTCGAACAACAAAGTTGACTTTCGTTTTGTATGTGTGGACTAGTCGATCGAATTGGTCGATGGTTATTGGTTAGTCTGGACACGGATTAAAATAACAGTATTTTTATGACAAACATGTTTAAATCTAATACAAATTAATGGTCTCTATTTATGCATAAAACTGTTTAGTAGGAAAGCAGGATAGGAATAAAAAACTTGCTGCTGAATATTTTGATCTATTAAAAAGAAAAATATACATTTTCAAAATAGACACCATACATTTATAAAATGGAAATCATACATTGTTAAAATTAAACATACCTACATGATCTAAAACATAACCAACAATGGTATCCACAAGATAGCCTTGTCTATCCTTAAGTGTGCTCATTAATGCTTTCCCATAGTAGTTTTTGAGTTCTTGGAGTAGATCTGACAGGTTTAATTGAGAAATATGTATGTTTGAGGTACATTTCGCTTGCTTGTTACTTCTACCTACTTGAATATAATTGTCATTTATTTCCTTACCTCCAAAGATATCTCACAATTCTTGTAATCGCCATGAGTTTAACAATTCATTCATTCTATTATTAAACTTAATTTTGTCCAGAGCACTTTAACCACATACTCCACAAAAACAAAATAATTGGTAAAATTGCAAAAACTGATCTAATTAATCATGCAGACTGACGTCAAAATACAGGTGGTGACCATTACTGGATAATAGGGAAGGGTGGGGTGAGAATTCTTTGTTTCAATTGCCACATAATTTGTAGGATAATGTGATTTCTTACGGGTGAAGAAATATGTCATTTGTGGCAAATAAGTTTTTTTTTCTCGTAACAATAAATGTACAATTATACTGAAATACTTATTTTTTCGGTATAAAGAAGATCTTATTTGAGGCTAATAATCTATAGACTTATTTAAAAAATGTAAATTTCTGTCAAAACTTTCAAATGATTCACTATGAATATTTAATTTGTTGTTTTAACGTGATGGGATATTATTGAAGATGTTAGGTTTTTTTCTGGGTAATGAAAACAATTTTTACCCAAATGGCATTGTTATATTTTATAACAAAATATTATATTGTACTTCGTAGACTTTCATAGTTTCTGAAGAACAATTGTATGAAGGTGTGCATAGAGGAGAACAAATTTTTTTACATTAAAGAAATTACACTCGAGTAAATCATTTTTTTATATCAAAAATTCCCAATATTTTCACGTTAATATGGCTTCTTAATAATAAATAAGCAATGTTAGTTTTAAACAAAGGGAGGTCAAACAAATCAGTTTATTTGTCTATAAATAAATCTTCTCTCGGTGTAGTAGTCGGAGCTAATAGAAGCAGTAAAAAATACATGACAAATAAAACAATACATTTCAAAAACTGGGCCAGATAGAGGAAATATAATGCATACTTTAGATTCTGCACCTAAAAATTAGTTTTTTTTTGTATGAATAATAATTTTATTGTTAAGTTACAATAATAAATCTTCTTTATGCTTTATTACTGTAAAATTACGCTTTTATAAATTTCCTAAATTATTCAGATTCGGAGCAAATAGGGATCGAACTTCAATCTCTCGAAAGTAGCATGCCACACGTTCTCCAGTTCGTTAGGAAAACAAAGTAAAGTAGCGAAGTGCCCAAACGGCCAATCGAGCGTGTTGTTGCATGTGATCAAAATGGACATCAATGGACAGTGGTCAATTTTACGCAACTGCCCTAACAAACTAATCTAAACAGAATTTCGGACGATATCGACATCTGGCCTCTTCACGGCTCATAAAGTCAAGCTTAGTCAATTGTTGTATATATTAAATCAAGTTGTCTATTGAGAAATGACGTTTTCATATTAGTTTGATTGGCATTTTCACTCTAATGCAGTCAGTGTGTGCGTTATAGATATGTCTTGTTTATGATACGACGACGTTAATTTTATGAGATAAACAGAACATTGAAATTGTTTGGATAATAAATATCAGAAATATTTAAAAATATTGGAGATGTATTTCGGTTTCAATAACTTACGTATGGAAGAAATACATTATTAGTATTTATCTGAATCCCAGGTAAACAACTCATCTATTCTAATGTTATAAAGAGGAATGTTGTATACAGGATGACTAAATAGGGTGATAAAACTCAGTAGGTCTGTTATCGTGAAAGATGCCAAAAAATTTTCATTATAAAAATTATAGGCAACTTTAATCTTCACACTTCATAATTAGTTACAATGTTACATATGTGTTCCGTAACTCGGTACCAGAGCAAAGTATAGTTTTTTTTTAAATGAAACCCTATATTTTACTTTAAAAGTGAAAGCTGCTTCACCTACCTATTAAAACAAATAAAGGTTGTTTTTTGTTATACAGGGTATTTAAAAAGTTATAATTGAATAGGAGTAGGGGAATAATAATCTATTAAAGCCAAAGTATTTTAACGATATCCAAAATTTATAAAAAGGTGTCGCAATTACGATACGACTATGTTTAAATGTGTGTAAATGATTAACGGCTCTTCTTCTATCAATATGCAATAAGATTAAACGTCCAGGAACAATATTGTACATCAATATAAAAATAAGACCTCAAAACCAAAGTAGGTACTAAATATTCTATAATATGAAAAGTCATTATAACAAGTTAGTATTTTCAACTAAAAACAAAAGCTATGTACATATTATTATATACTCGTATATGGCGTTGCTAATCAGACTCAACGTACAGTAGAAACGGTGAATCTTTTCCATCACGTGACTGTTACGTCAGCAACAATATTCATATGAATCAAATCAAAACTTCTGTCAACTCGATAGAAATAATCGTTATGACTAAGATTCCAAACGTCGGCCTTTTACGAATTGGCTACTAAGCAAGAAATTTAATTTTCTAATTGTAATTATCTGGTTAACATCTCGACATCATTATTGAAACTATCGATATACTGGGTGAATAAGTTACAAAGTCCAAAATTAATATCAACCATGCTGGCTTATTAGTAGAGAGCTAATTTTTGTAGGATGTCTTGGATTTTATATAAGTATTTACAATTAGTAGTTCATAAAACTGACGTAATATTCATTCTACTGACTCTAAAACTTTTAAAATTACAGTTTGTGAACTAGGGCAATATATCACATGGAATCCGTTCCATATTAAAAATAAAAAATAGAGATGTCCAAAACAGACATCAAAATAAAATTGAAACACAGACAAGCAATATAAAATTTCTAAGTGAAACCCAAGGCCCCATATATGTAATTAGTGCCTGGTCCTTTACATCAGCAGTTATTAACAAATAAGTAAAAGAAAACTACAAAAATAATAATGATTTATTGCTTCTGAAACACAATATGTTTACAACAATGAGTACAAGGGAGTTATATATTATTCTTATTACAAATTCTTCTTTTAAGTTCATCCGTTTCGGAATCTGAGCTGTCTCTACCAGTATTTATTATCACTGGTTCTATATGTATTTCCAGCAAATTTTGGTCTCGAGTAAATCAGTCTTTGATTATTTTTTCGGTATGCCTAACACAATTATTCTATTTGCACTACAATTTTCCAGTGCTTCCTTCCACATACTCAAGACCCTTTTATCTCCGCTCTTGAAGTTACAAGGCTCCGGTAGCTCTTCGTCTGGTAAGCAGTGGTCGTAGGGTCTTATTAATCACAAGAATCACAGGACTAGGGCGCCACTTGTTTTTTGTTGTGCTCTCAAAAACAAAAAATTATTTTATTATTTTTTTTGTTTACGTTAACTTGAACTCCTCTCAACTTAGAATGTATGTGAAAATAATACTTTAGTTTAAAATAAAAAACTGAACCTCACTTATGGTTTTTTAATCAACAATAGCAGGGTACTCAGCTAACGCTGAGACACAATTGAAAAAATTATATTTAGTAGATACACGGAATGTAACTAAGAGCCCCTAAATACAGCTGTATTTAGTTCACAGTTGGTGAACAGTTTACTATGATTAAGAAAATATATAGATACTGTATCTACCCTCTATACTTAACAAAAAAATGTAACAGGTTATCAAAGACCTAAAGTACAAACTTGCTCTTCGTTGAGAGACTTAATTTTAAATAACAGAATTTTATCATTGAGGTAATTAGAAAGTAACATACATCACTGTTTTACAAAAAATAGTATAAAGAACAAAAAAATAATAGTAAGTACGCCAGTGTGCTTCTCCGGTGGCTATTTATAAAATTGGACAGAACTCACCAACGCGTGACGATAGCTTTAGACCTTCCGTCCTTTATCAGGAGACATCCAAAATATGGAGTTAACATGTTTCCAAAAAAGTCATTCACGCTGAAATCCTGACTCCAAGGTGGTGGAATACTCAAAATTTCCTTGCCTCGGGAATTTCCTCCCGCGACGGTCTCAGGCAGGTAACTAGGGTGTCGGGATCTTGGAAATCCAACTGTCTCTGACCACTTCAGAACATGTGGGTACCTCAAAGATGGCTGCCCCAATATCACCAAAACGACGACTAAAATTAAGAGGTCGGCAAATCTGGAAATAATTTACCACTCAACGACTCTTATATTTCAAGAAAAGTATTTAGTCCCTTACCTCCTTGTTAAAGGAAAACCACTATTCACAGTCCTCACTGACTGATAGCAGGTGCTCAGCAATGCCAGCAAACGAAACCCAAAATCATCATCCTGTCGATTTTTACAGCAATGGATGAATTAGCACGAAACTAGACGAACTGCAAGTTTTTTGTAGACCTCAATGGCCAATCAAGTTCTGATAATCCCTACAATGCCTTCGTATTCTCGTCTGACCAACAGAATATCTCCAGTCCAACTAACGAGATACGAACCTAACCGAGCTGGCTTAGTGAACTTAAGATTCATGTAGTACTTAACCTGTTTGGTGAAGTATGAAAAGTCAACGTTAACCAAAAATAGTACATATGACATTTGTCATTGTGGATGACATCGAAAAATCAAAACAAAATCCAATAAGACGTTTGCAATTAAATTATCACCAAACAAATATCAAAATCAACGATCAAGTTTATTTATCTCATGCCTGAAGCCAACCTAGAACATCGTTTATTCAGTGTGTGCACTGTCCTGTCCAAAAGGTTACCCCAATCAAATGTAAACATTGGATTTGACAAAATATCCATTTGATTTTATTAATATCCTATACTGGTAAGTAAACACTACATTAATTTTTATTCATATTGTAACGCGTTTTACCTCGTACACGTGGCTCCTGCCACACGAACACGTCACTATGGACACCCTTGACTAAAAATCTTTCGACGGAATACTCGGGCGCCAGATTTTTAACGTGGTTTGCTCCACGGCCCCTTGACCATTAGCGTCAAGAGTTCCAGATAGCCTCAGATGGAGGTTACGGAAAATTCCAGGGGTCTTGTTGAGTTATTTCAACCAATTCTTTATCAAATCTTTAATACGACTCAATTGAATATCGATTTTTATATTAAAATAAGTTACGGTAAATAGCGGAGAAATCAGGAACTTTGTTTATTACTACCTTGTGGTCTGTTATGAATAATTTTACAGGAGCGAGTAAAAAAAACGGGAGAAAGAACGCACGGTCAGAGCCGGTAAGGTTATCACAACCACGGAAAACTACTCACGACACACGAGACGTAAACGTATTAGATCTGCAGGGTAATCAAATAAATTATGGCTAGGCCACTTCTAGATTTGATTATCCCTTGAATCTAAATTTAACCGGCAAAATATTTTTCCGACAAACAAACAAAAGGTGTAAAAGATTTGTACCTGAGAGCTAAAAATGTCTAAATCTGCCGGGTAATCAGATAAATTATGGCTAGGCCACTTCCAAATCTGATTATCCCTTGAATCT
>CAJUYH010000808.1:0-45897 GCA_910591685.1 Galerucella tenella
TTTTTTTTTTCATTAAGTAGGTACTGAGAAATGAGAAACAATTACTTTTATTAATAACATTAATTGTTGAATTCCTATTTACTTCCATCCAAATTCAAGACACAAATTACTACCAGTATATTAAACCAATTTTTTTTTCGGTACCAGACAAGTTTGCTAATTAACCGGTACCATCATCACTCACCGAGGTGACTATTACCCAGAGTGTCAATTGCCGGTAATGTTAACGTGCAATTAAACTCAGTATGGCTCGAGGCACGTACAGGGTAGTACGATAATACTTTAAAAATTGTCCATTTGATGAGCAAAACTGTTGACAATTTTACACGTTTGGAGTTTAATCACTCTGTATATTCTTGTATGGAAACAGATGTTCTGAAAATGGCAACGAAACAATTACAAGAATTTCTTTTTATGTTTTGTCGTTTGAATTTCAATTTCCCATGCGAGGAAAATACTATTTTTGTAACTACATTGAAAAAAAGTAAAGTTCAATTACGAACGTGGGATTTGCTCTGCTCTGTATTCAATTTAAATTCATAACAAATGAAAAGCTACATTGTGAATCAAAATAAAATTTCTGTAAATGAAAATTTTAATAGTCGTATGTTCTACGAGAATAAAAGGATGCTCTTGTCAAATAATTGTAAATATAAAAAAAATATGGATCATTTTTTTTCTCACATCTAAAAAAGTATTAAAAATTAGTACTATTGTTCAAGTCGCTTAAAAATGAAAAACCAAGTATTTAATTTTTGCGTTTAATTCCAAAATTTTGAGAGCATGACCAATTATGTTGAAGACTCAAGCTTTGCAAGCAATTACCTACAACTTTCCAATTCAAGTTTTTTTAATCTTAAATGCTAATAGTAAATCTGGACCAAACGTGTGACATTAACCTTCTAGAACATGTCCAAACTGGTTTGTAATTCCCATTCAAACCTGTTGGACTGGTGGGAAACCGGTTTGTGTGTAAAACAGTTTGACTGTTATAGTGGACGAAATATTTTTAATGCAGCTATCTAATCGTTTAACTTTAAGTTATATTGCGGACTATAGGGTCAATTCTATAAGAAGTTGTTAAAAATTAACGGTACGCCGTTAAATTTGACAAAGTTTACGCTATTAAAAATGTTTTAATCTATACATAGTCAAGATTATGATTCAAATTTTAACATGTATGGTATCCAATAAAGAGTTTTCCGTTAATACTTTAAAACCTAATATGCATACAGACTAGCAAAAATGGGTCAGAAGATTGTCTTATTTTTAACTGTGCGTTAAACTTTAACATTTGCTTACAGAATTGCACCTAATGACGGTATCGTATCGAATTACAGTCGAACAAAGAGCCGACAACTTTAAGTTCGCACAATATCTATTATGGCAAGTATACCTGCTTGTATAATATGGAAAACTGGTTTCTCACTAGTTTAACTGGTTTGAACAGGTTCTACAACGCTAGTGCTACAAGATTGATCCATATCAATTTCTAACGCTGGGAATCGCAAAAAGAAAAACATGTTCCACCTCCTTTCACTTCTACCCATACGCCAACGGGAACATCCCCTCACGGAAAAAGTAGAAAATTATTTTTTTTTGCAACTAAAAAATTGAGGCGCATTTTTTGTTTCATTTTATTACTTGTTATATGGATGAACTGAGATACTTTCTATATTTTTATAAAACTGTCGCGTGCACCCCACGTTTTCAGCCGCTAGACAAATTATTTTCCTCTTTTCATTTCGTTTTAAAAAATATACGATATTAAAAAAAAATTTCATAATTTATCATAAACCTTTCATTTCGATTTACTATTAGACGTCAGGAAGGTGATTTATTTACAAATGTCACAATATGACAAATAATTTCCAAGATTCAAACTCTTAGCCATCAATCCATAATTCAATTCAATCACATTTGTTGAATATTTATTTCATTCTGTTCTTAGTATTCGTTGTTTGAGCGGCAACAGAAATACACAATCTATGAAAATTTCAACTGTCAAACTATCACGGTTCATGGGATACAGCCGGGTGACAGACGAACAGCGAATTCTTAGTAATGAGTCCGTTTTTCACCCTCTGGGAACAAAACCATAAAAAGAGATATTTCATCAATTTCTCCATTTTTCTCCCTTTCCATATATTCTTTAATTTTCTTTGTGGAAAAATCTCTAACCCATCGGGAAATGAGTTTAAAATTATGTTAATAAAAAGGTGATGAAATGAAGAAATTAAAAATTGAAACCTAAACACGATCGCTTTAAATCATGAACTCGTCGCATCCCAGATCTATTTTCCTGAACCTTCAAACGGCATTGAGTGTCAACATGATTAAGTAAAATATTAACGCGAGTAGAAACAAAACAGAGATTATGTGGTGTTAATAACCGCAAAACATCGCGCATTTCCTTGTTAATAAACTGGTACAGTAAATAATTACTTTTTATACTGCTTGTTATTTAGAAATTTAATCGAGCAAGTAATTAATTTTTACTGATTGCGTAATATTCAGTTCACAGCAAAAATGCATATTCCATCTAATTATAATTCAAATTAACTTCCTGGTTTTTATTCTTGATTTGAATCTAACGATATTGGCAATCTCTTAAGTAATGAGGCATTTTATGTTTTCAATATTATTACTTTTATATACAGCTTCAATCAATATTTTTCCATTCCCAGCCATTTGCAATGATGTAGACTGAGTGAAAGCTTTTAAAAACATTGAAGAATGGATAATAGAAGAACTAAAGTTAAAAAAATTACTATTACTAGGGGAGGTAAAACAACTACGTTTTTACTGGCGTCAAGTCTAGACTTGAAACAACCTGGATAGATTTTCCCCTAATATGATTATATGAATGACTTGTGTGGAGTGTTGTAACACTCAAGTCTCCTTCCGTGCTTAGTTAAATTACAATCACTAAGCAAATTGCTTCTGTGAATTCAGGACCTGATTGAGTTGGGAAGAAGGAATTTCCCCCTTTTCTTGGTCCTGCGACTTTTGCCCAGATGGAGAAGTCTCTTCGGTGAGAAATGATCACATATTGTTCACGTTTTTCCTTACAGACGACGTGATCTCAATATTGCACACATGTAGATTGAATTTACGAGACTTTTAAAAGGCTCATCTTGTCTCGCAAGGAAAATCTAAAGTATCGTCTCTGTCTTTCGCAAACTCTCGCAAACCAAAATATCGTGAGCTTCACTAGTCTCCAACCATTTAAGGTACTAGCTCGACACTCCCTAAAAATGTTTCAGTCTCTATAGTATGTTTTGTACCTTCAAAAATCTGGATAAGTTACTGAACACTATTTTCTGCCATACCCATGTAGGTAGTCTCTCCGTTTCCATTCGATGATGACTATATTTAGTCTGGTAACATTGTAACATTTAGCAGTGTACACTAGATTGTCATGTTTGTAATAAACTGATAAGCATTTGAGAACCCCCTTATCAACTTATCACTTTGTGATTTCCTTCCACCGTTAATAACACGGGATCTTCTCACCGCCTCAAGAAATCAGTATATACCATCGTATCGATTTTCTTTATCGTCAACCGCCATCTAGGACATTTTCCGTCAGAAATAATCTTTTAATATGCAAATGGGGTTGACTGCGGGCAAAGCTTATCTGTCTGTATAATTAAATAAATGCATTTTCTATCTTTGATCCCCACTATAAAGTTCCCCCGTTTGCCCTAGGTGGAATTCAATCTCAAAGACTACAACTGGCATCTCATATTGTCTGTCTCTTGTGCGACGTGCACCACTATTAACCAATACAGACAGATGACAAACGCATATGTCATTTTTTAATCAATTTTTAAATTAATTTAATAATACAATCAATGGAGTAAAACTTTTCATGCTATCAGAAAATAATACGAAAATGCTAGGATCTACTTGAAACTTTTAGAAAATTGTGGATTGCTCGATAATGCAATTTTGGTTGTGTGGTTATTACTTATAAACAATTAATAATAGATATTTACGTAATTAGTTATGAAAAGAGCGATATTGTTCAACAAGCGTAATATTTGCCAAAACGAGCGCTAGCGAGTCCTGCAAATTACGCGTGTTGAACAATGTCGCTCTCTTCATAACGTGTGTACGTACAACGTTTTATCTAATTCCGCGCTTTCATAATATTCAATAAAATCTTCAATTACAATGATAATATTGAAGTGGAATCAAATGGTGTTAGAAGTATTGTTACTATGATGTATTCACCCAGAAAATTGACTTACTTTAAATAACTGTGTCCTGAATAATGTTTTCAATGTTTATAAATCTCAAAATACTATTGAATTAAAATAATGGGTTAATTGTACAGTTTAAATAATGAAATAATTGTCAGTTTTGACAGTACCTACCTAATTAATAAATTATTCTTTAAAACTCATGTGGTATCTCTATGTTGAAACATAAACAGTTACGTAAAGTTTTTACATAACTACTTTTCATAACTGATATATGAAGGTTATGAAAAATGTGACGTTACCTAACGTCAAGGAGTGACGTAAAGTGTCTGTCACATTTGATAGCGGAATTAGATAAACAAATTGAATAACTGGAGAAATTTCTTGATACGTTTTCGTAAAAATTGATAGATGTGGGTTTTTCTTGACCGCTGATTACGATTTTAACCTTGGGTGCCCACCCACCCCCTTCTAAAGTCTACACTTACAAAGTTCTGTTACCGGATTTGACACACCCTTCTTCACTTTAAGTGGCTGCCATTATTTTCGAATTAAGTGGAATCTACAGACTAAGTGCAGCAGAAATCATTGAAAAATAATAACTTTCTCGCTTTTTAGAAAACCTGAAACATGCTACAGGATTGTATGATGAAGAATATTTTCAAAGAAATGAAATAAGCAGTTAAGTATCGAGGAAGAAGGGGATTCCAACACTTATAATTTATTATATTTATATTAAAACTTCAGTATTCATCGCAAATCTCCTTCAAGTCTTCCGTAGACTGAAAAGCGACTTGGAAAGAGAAAACATGTCGGCTCATTAGGTTATACAAGTGCCTAGACCCAGGACTGAAGTGGAACGTCTCTGATGCGATAATGACAGTGAAGCAGTGTCGACCGCAGTTGGTACTTGAATGGATGACCACTGAGAAAATACCTTCGTAGAGCACGTGCAGCCTGCAGCGATAGACTTTGACTACAAGGGTGATTTGCATATCATATTTAGCAGGGATGACACCAATGAGCACAAGATATAATGTAGATATGCCGTCTTTCGGTCGTTAAGCCAAGGTCCCAAGTCCATGGATGTTGAGATTGTTAAAGATCCCTATCACTGGTGGAACACTCGTGGGTTCGGAAATATTTCCGTTTAGGAGTTAAACAACAAAGGAAAAAATTATATAATTAGATTTATTGAGTTTTTAACTAGTTTAAATAGTTCCAACAAAGCAAAATTTAAGATATTTACTTTGAAATGGAATGATCAATTGAAAAGGTGTTTTCAAACAAATATGAACGGATTAAATGGTCGAAAATTTATAGTATTTAGTCCAAAGGCACTCAAATAAGACCTACCTCACTTTTTTTTGACATGAAAACAAACTATTTCTTATTAACCTCCAAAATATTTGAGTTCATTTATTTCAAGGTAATTTTCTGTGTGTATTGCAAAGTTGGAAATGTAATTCCATGGTAGATTTTGATTAAGTAAATTGGAACAGCAGTAACAGCGATTAATAAAGCGAGCAGGTGAAGGAAAATAAATCTAGAAATTAATTATGAGCCGAGTTGATTTAAGGTTAACTCAAATATTTACCCTCAAGTTTATAATCACTTTCAATGAGAATTCCGGAGTTTTACTTTGTAAGGTTGTCCAGGTGTAATTTACTAAAAGTAACAAGACAAATTTCAGCGTTCCAAGTTTAACAGAAAAAAAATGATAAATGGATTTACTTTACACGAAGTAGTTTTATAATTTTTCCCACTCATATATTTACCAATGACAGTATATGTATACCATTGAATAATCAGATGTTACTGGTATACGAGGGATGTCCTTTAAGTGTTACATATAATAACATAATTGGTGCCTGTCAAAATATTTATTTAACTCAAGACCAAAGTTTAAAACCACTTCGATTGAAGCTGGCCCTTCCAATATTTTTTTGGTGCTGTTGCTGCAAATAGGTTTTGGGTTCCAAAGAGATAATAGTATATTCTTCAACGAGTGCAGAATGATGGCTTTTATTCACGCGGATGAAGTTTTCAAAACGAGCGAGCGCAGCTAGTGAGTTTTGGAATCATCCAAGTGAATAATAGCCATTCTACACAAGTAAAAGACTATACTTTCTCCACGACTAAAAAAACTTCCAATGAGGATCGAACCCTGATCGTCCGCGCCAGAGTCAATCATTTTTATCACTAGGCTATAGAACATATTTATTTATAAAACTATTTTCAATCAAAGCCCTTACATTTATAAATGAAATTAATTTCTGGAGGCGTACCTACATATTTTAAATCTTCACTATCGCTACTGGTGTCCATTTTTTTACTATATAATACGTAAAATTATGATTATATTATTTTTTTGACGTTTCAAACTACGCGCTGTCAGAACTGATTCGCGTTATTGGGTTTTTGACGTTTTAAGAGAGACGATTTAATTTATTCATTTCAATTAATTTTAGCGCGAATTCTGATAATAATAGAATGTGATTGGCTAACGAGAGTGAATTAATTTAATTATTCACTGGTGTAAAGAATTTATATCATTATGCAGCTAAATATGTAAAAATAATTTGTGCGTTATTATTTAGTCCTGGAGAAATAACTATATCTGCTGATAACTTAGAATTCAATAAAAAAACACTCTTCCTGCATAAATACGTCGTCCTGCAACAAATCCTGTTTATTTGGCAACCATTTTAATAAAAATATTCGACTTAAAATTAAATTGTCGATGTGTTTAATGAAGACGGGGTTGGGTAGAACAAATAAAACCGAATAAATACCAAAATGGTATAAAGTTCCGAACCCGCATGTTTAAGTCGAGTGAAAATTCTAATTAAACACGGAATTTAGTTCCAGTTTGCAATGTAATCATATTTTCTCGTGTGGCAATACTGTTCTACGCTCAGTTGACCACAAATCGCCTGCAGTGAGGTCTGTGGGAGACATTGTCGCCTCTTCAAATTGTTAAATGGAGAACTCCGTTCCGAAGCGAACGTTCGATTAGGGAAATCACTTTAAACTATGAGGACGTTTTAACTAGGAACTTCTGGAAGGGATTAATATTGTTTATTTCTTCATTGTTGGAAAAATGTGTATTTATATTTTTGTTCATTTTGTAAATTGTTTACTATACGGGTCGTCTCATTACTGATGATGAAATTGTGTTAAAGTTATACTTCAACAACACATCCAACTATTACTATTTTCGATTTTCATAACTTCCGCAGAAAACCTGAAAAGCAGAAATTTTCTGTTCCGAGTTTGTAGATGAAGGTTTCTTCTTCCATGCCACAGAGTCTACACTCTTCTTCCTTCACTATTTTGAGCTTTTCAGGGCGGGTTTATCAACGCTCGGTTAAATATTGTAGCCTTCGGCTAAATCTTAGCTGTTGGTCAAAGTGTTTATCAACTGCCAGTTTGCATTAGCTGGCAGTCAAACTTTCGGCTACCCTAGCTGCCACTATCAAGTTGATGTTAACCATAGAATATACAGTTAAATACGAGAAAGTGGTGTTCCGTTATTCTAACCATAAATTCTAACTGACAACTGTGTCATGATTTTCTCATCTTTGCTTACATTTTGCAACAAAGATTATTTCAACTTTAAATTTGATTGTGTTATTATTATTGAGGGTGAAATCGAGAAGTTATTTGATTCATTTTAAGTAGTTTAGTAGCATCCAGGTTCTGTGTATATTTTATTTAATTGGCATTGTCAATGGATCTTGGAAGTTGACGACCTTTTCGATGAAGAGCTTGGAGCTTGGCTTTTGGATGCTTTTGGATGCTTTTGGATGCTTTTGGATGCTGATTGATTGATACTATTTCTATTACGTATTCTTATTGTTGTTTGAAAGCCATCTCACCTCAGTGGAGTTCAACTCAATAATATTTTCTCACTCATTATTATAAATAAATTTATGCTCACTAATAATTTTATATAATTGTAGATAAATATATCTAACTATCCCATGTTATAAGTTTATTAATTAAGTAATTGCTTAAAATCAACATTTTGCGCCAAGAGACTAGCTCGCAAGGCCGAATCGAGGCACATAACGTAACGGTCAGATCATTTGTGTCGCGACCCCTCTCGCTCGGTCAGATTTTTTCCTCGCTTCAACCTAACCAAAAGAACTGAAGTTTTAATTATATGGGGGGCACTTCAGGGAGGAGTGAGTAATGTCACTTTCAAAGCGCGCGCTTGCTTTCCGCACTTTTGATAAACTTTTTTGGATGCTAAATAAAGAAATAAAAAACGGGAGGTGTGAAGATGATTCGATTATTGGTTGGTATAAGCACCTGATAATAATTATGATCGGTGGTATAAGTGATTTGGATAATAATTAATATTTATTTTTAGTTTCATTGACCAATTTCCGGTACTTGTTTCGACATTATATACATTTCCGGCATTAGCTTTTTTAGTGTCATTGTTTCGAGAATAAAGGCAAGTCTTTTGCATGGATAATGTGTACGTATAACTATAATACCATCGCTAACTAGGTATAATAGAATGAATAGAAAGAGATCGAGCCTACACAGACAGCAATTTATCTCAATAATAATATATATTAGACCCAGAGGAGGTTCCAAATATTCAACTTTGGTTAGAATCGTGATTATACATATATTCTTCGTTAACGAATAGATACATACACAAGAGTTATCTATTTATATGTTATAATTTCCGAATCGAATAAGATCGAGGCGTACACAATACAATTCAACCAATCGTATGATGACGAATGGGAACAATGCAATCATCAAAACAAGCGAATAGATAATTAGGAACGTTAAAGTGTTTGTTGAAATTCCTGTAATAACTGTAGACGTACTTAGAGATATTGGTGTAAATCGTAAACAATGAGAGCTTTGTCTTGAATATAATCTCGGTTACAGAATACGGTCCGTCGGAGAGAGAAACGCGAGGTCATGGAGATTTCTGTATATCTGGTTTAATGCTTTGCTTCTTCCTCTTCGTAATGTCTTTTTACAGAGTGTCTCATAACTTAACATCAATGAAATGATTAGTTTCTAGCTGATGACAGAATAAAGGTCATTTTAGATTACACAATTTCTTGTGCAATATTTGGTTCAAGTTTTGGAACAATTCAAATTGTGAAGTCTAAAATTGTATTAAAAATTGTCTACCCTGTCAAATTGTAAAAAAATTACAACATATTCTATTTGATTTATTGTTTGTGTTTCTGTTTCACGATGAAATTTTTCTATGAAAATGTCATTGATCTTGATATGTGGTTATGTATTAAAGTGGTTGAAAAATATATCTTGGAATAAACGATAGATTGAAATGTTAATTGAGGAAATCTCAAAACATGCTTGTTTGTACAATGTAAAACACAAAGATTACCGTAACAATTACCGAAGGAGTTTAGCGGTATAATCTGTAGTGGCAAAGATAGGCACCATTATTAGACCGTTTCACTGACCACTTATTTCGCCAAATTTTGCGACGTCCCCTTCTCCTCTGTTTTAAAGTTAATATTTGCTTGGTGACGTGAGCAGCCTTGCAAATTAAAAAATACCTACCTATTTCAAATTTTCCTGCTCCATAACTAACGAAATTTTTGAAAAGGTTATATTTATTTTATCATCAAATCAAATCAATGCGCAGAAACTTGAACTAAATATTGTTCAATAAATTGGAATAGTCTAGAATAGCTTAAAGCAGTTGGCCAGTATCTCACAAGATTCACACAAGAAATCTATTCCAAATATTGATCCAAAACTTGGACTAAATATTCCACGAAAAATTGTCTAATCTAAATTGACCTTAAGTGGTTCGTAAACAAAAGAGTATTAGTAAACATTTTTACTCGTTTTACTAGCTGAACTTTCTATATTCCTTCATTCAACTGTTACAATTTTATCTCACTTTCACAACACCAACACTAAAATCTTCAATACTAAGCATATACTGTCAACTGTCGGGCTTCTTATAATTTCCACATGTTCCAGACAATTTTGGACTTTTCAATGACAGTTTAAGATGATTCCAGATGTTTGTCTTCTTCATTTCCTTTGGGACCTTAACATATCCTCAGTACAGGACAGACGTAACAATATATTCACGAAAAATGGTTAATGAATTTTTTTAAAATCCTTACTCAATCAAATTTTCATGAAATAAGTTAAGTTTCCTATTCTTAGTGTCTCAGTCTTACTTTAGCTCAGGCATTCATTTGCTTTCACTAGGTGGCACTTCGTTGGCCTAATTATTAGATGAAGATATGTTTTCTCATATGAATGTTTACTTGGCTAATAATGAATGTATGCCTTAATAATTCAGGGACACTCTATAGAGGCAGCTAGATGTCAGTAGGAAGCTGGTGAATTCTTAATACGTTCATATCCTTCATCTGTCGGTGGCCAAAAAAGTTACAATTGCGATATTGATGCCATACCAAACCCGAATTCCCACAAGAATCACTATAACATCCAGAACAATTACTATTAGGTTTGCTTCAACTGGCATATAGTAGACCGGTGTGGAATCGAGAATCGTATCGAGTGCGCAAACTCGAATTAGGGATGGACACATCAATTTTATCATTCCTTCCAGAAGGTAGCTCTTGTACCGCTCCAAGAACGATACAGGAACTAGTTGGAGCGTACCTATTTTTTACTTTCAGAATATTTAAAGAAGTGCCACCTTGTAGATAACCCTAATCAATATTGTTCCCACAAAGAAAAGAGTCTCGCTTGCTTCTCTCGAAAAATATGAATTTATTGCAGATATTTGTAGTGGGTGGCAATCGTCATGCCCTTACCTTTACCGAGATGACTCGCTTATCTCAAAGGCGTACTTTAATGGGGCCTGAAGAACAATTTGTTATTGTTATTATTTACAAGGACAGGTCGAATAATAACCTCATATTTGTATACGCTCAACGGTGAATATCATTGTCGAATTTTTTTATTATTCGACGAATTTGAAAAAGAACAAAAATTGGTGAGAATAAAAACTGCACTGCACTATTCTTTCCAAAAAATAAATGTAATCTCTTCAAAAAATATACTTTCTTGAAATACACTTTATTTTTCTCGCCAGTAGGTACGCTAGAACAATTATTGCGTCCGTTTATGACATCACGCTTTCGTAACATATCAAGCACTTGACAGCTTTCCGGTTAATGAAGGATTCAGGTGTCATTTTTACACAAAATGGTCGTTTGTGAACAATTTAATTGTGAAAATAGAAGAATTTACATGGAACTAACTTTCTAATATAAAATCTCATCCAGATCTCATTTCTTTGTTTTCCTTCGAAAGCTTCAATATAGTTACTCTTAGTTATAATTTTTTGGAAGAAGGAACCATTTCATAACATTAATCATGGCTTTCATTACTCAATTTCATGGCTTGCACGATCAGCGAATTATTGATAACGATTTGTATTTTGGGGGTTTTAATGAGCCAATATTACCTATCCATTATGTTCATTGCATTGTGTGTCATTTGATGTAATTTTTAGCATCGGTTTTAATTAGTATCACTTATGGTTTTCGCTCACATTGTGTTAACTATAAATGTATTCTACTTAAAGCCAATTTATTTAATACAGATTTTAGTTAATAGAGAGGTAGTTTATATGAATAATCTTTGCAATGTAACTGAATATACCGACGGTTATGGTGGTAGTGTAGACGCTGTTTGGTCGATTCTTCACGACCGAAATTCATTCCGTTCGTGAGATATCGGCATTAAGTAATGACCAAAGCACGATCACGGTCACTGTAATTTGTTGAACTCGATATCTCGGCTCGATTTAACCAGTTAGTGAAGAAAAATAAGTCAGATCAGCTGAGTGCGGATATAAAGTCGATTGCTGGTTAAACGGAAGGGGTGCAGTTATATTAAAAAAAACGGAACATTTTTGAATATTTTGGATGCTTTTTTCTTTTTAAAACAGTGTGGTTATTGCTTAGACCCATATTATTTGTAGAATCTACTTATATTTATTTTTAAAAGGAAGCTAGCTGTTTCTAATTAATTCGTTATTTATATGAAAATATATGTCGTGATTATATAGGGTGTTGAATGTATTTGGATAAATAAATCAATTTTATCTAATTCCGCTATCAAATGTGACACTTTACGTCACACCTTGACGTTAGGTAACGTCACATTTTTCATAACCTTTATATATCAGTTATGAAAAGTAGTTATGTAAAATTTTACGTAACTGTTTCTGTTTCAACATTAGAGATACCACATGAGTTTCGAAGAATAATTTATTAATTAGGTAGGTACTGTCAAAAATGACAATTATTTCATTATTTAAACTGTACAATTAACCCATTATTTTAATTCAATAGTATTTTGGGATTTATAAGCATTGAAAGCATTATTGAGGACACATTTATTTAAAGTAAGTCAATTTTCTGGGTGAATACATCATAGTAACAATATTTCTAACACCATTTGATTCCACTTCAATATTATCATTGTAATTGAAGATTTTATTGAATATTTTGAAAGCGCAGAATTAGATAAAACGTTGTACGTAAACACGTTATGAAGAGAGCGACATTGTTCAACACGCGTAATTTGCAGTACTCGCTAGCGCTCGTTTTGGCAAATATTACGCTTGTTGAACAATATCGCTCTTTTCATAACTAATTACGTAAATATCTATTATCTACAACTGTCATGTAACGGGTACGATTTGACACCTTATCAGTGTCATAATGAAGTATATTACCGCACTAGAGCGTCTTTGAATACATTACATTAAATATTTAATAACACTGGAAGCTGCATTTTCAATACCCGAAAGGAGATTGTCTTCATTTGAACTTATTTTTGAAGATTTTCGTTCATTCAACTTTGACAATTTGATGACATAACCAATTTATTTTATTTCCACAGCTTTGTTTGTCTTTGTTGCTATGGTCACAAAATATGATCTACAGTACCTACCTTATGTTTGCAGTCAATATTATTACCAATACGTTGGATTGAAATATTTTTTCAATAAAATTTCATGATATACTGTTAATAATAATAATAAACAGCTGTAGATAAAATTTTATACATAACACGTGGGATAGGAATTATTAACGCACTTATGTGATTACACAACTCCGGCCTACAGCCTCGTCGTGCAAACTTCACGTGCGTGCGTTAATAATTAAAGCAAAACCTGCAAATATTTTCTCCACATAATATTGGTATAATAATGAATGAATAATATCAAAAATTTGCATTCGAAACTCGGCCAGAGCTGATTTCAGCTCTACATTCAACATTTTGGAAATAATAATTTTTGGAAATTTTGAATTATTTTTGAATTATTACATCGGTACAATAAAAACCATTTATTTTTAAATTGACTTTTCCATATTAAATGGTTTTTGTTTTGTTTCAGGTGAGTCTTCGTTATCTTACTAATAACATTTTGACATTTGGAATCGTGAGTATATTATTGGAATTTGAGAAACACAATTAAAGGTAGTTATGAATTTTTTAAATAAATCTTGTAATTTCAGAGTGTATAAGACAGAATATTTAGATATCTAACACAATACAATACTAAACATTGTTTAACTTTTTCTGTTCTTCTTGAGAGAGACGGTACTCTAATCCATTCTCTGTTATTTCGACGCCTGCCAGGCCAAAAACATCATCATGGAACATATATATTAGCTACAGGCTATTGCCTCGAAAAATAAATAAAGTCGAAACAATAAGTATTTTCACTTTGGATATCAATAAAAACATGTCAATGGAAACTCTATGAACAGTGAGAAACATGAACTAGTAGAGAGAACGAGAACAATTTTGAGATACAGGACCAACACATATTGTAAGATCAAAAGGTAACGGAGTGAGAATGTCAATTCCTTTGTCTCATGCTTTCTTGCTTAATTAGTAAAGAACTGCCTCTGGAAATAGCAACATAAATTTTAGGATATCCCTGTCGGACTACTGCAACACACATCTGCATATTTCAGTGGCCATTTTTTTTAACGAAGGAAACAATTTCTCTTAATCCCCCAAATTAATTCCTCTCTTCTCACGGATCTTGTGCATCACACCTTCCGTCATTGTCCCATAAATAACTTCTGTAACTCAACAACGAAACGAGGAGAGGCCCCTTTAAGTGATTAAGTTGTTCAACCTTCACTGGTCAAGATAAGGAAATTAACGAGTTCCATTTTTCTTTATCATTCTCCATGACAGGAAAGTGCAACCGGAGAGAGCAACGGACAACGTTGCATGTGTAAGTGTGATTGCAGTGACGGCGAGATTGTATTTCATCCAACAGTATAATTAATTATTATTGTTACACTAGATGTATTTTGATTATTAGCCGATCAAATGTGGTTGAGTTTTGTATTAATTAATTAACCTGAACACTTTTTGACAACCAACCGTTTTGGCAATTCGTATGTTCAAAGTGTAAATACGCTAGTCAAAGAAAAAATTCCAAAGAAAGACTTTTAGATGCACGAGCAAGCATATTTAAGCGAGGGTAGCTGATAGTTAATGGCTGCTAAAGCGTTTCCTGCATGTGTGACTCACAACTGTTTTTCGCCTACCCAATAAACAAAAAAATATGGAAATATAACAAAATACGTTGACATACTCTGACGTTTTATTAAAAAATGTACGTGAAACGTCAAAGTATTCGAGTGACGGATGGTGAAAAACTTCAAAAATAGTGGTGTTAGGAATTTTCCGCCCTTGAGCAGCCAAACAATAATTTCCACCCTATTTTTGGTGTTGAGGTAGGCGAAAAATATATTTTGAAATATTCATGGAATTTTGCGAAAAGGAATATGAATTAAATGAACATGGAAGCTTAGAAGAATTGGCGTTTATACTAAACGTTTGGGCGGTTAAAATGAGGGAGAAAGACGGAACCAAATTTAAAAAAGCAGTGGTGGAGACAATGTGAACGTTACGCGCAAACTTTTACAAGAAAAGTAGGTACTTCAATGATTAGAATATTATTAACAATATAGTATTTAAATAAAACTACGCACATAAAATTATGCAATGTAAGAGCAGGTGGAGAGAACAAGATCAACAGAGGAGATTATGATATCAGAATTTTGAGAAAGAGGAAACAATTCCTTCAAAGAAATAATATTTAGTCGAAAGAAGACACCATTTTCAATCAACCTAAATGAGGATGTCAAGCAATAACTCCAGTTTTTATATTTTGCATATAGAGCTAGGAAAAAACAGTAGATAACTTTCAAACACTATTCTTTTTCGAAGTATTTTACAAAAAAAATATGCATTTTTTCATCCTTTTTTGGAAACACTTCGAGTACGTATAACTTTCGTCGTCTATAGTGAATCTTGAAACACCCAAACATACGACTGGCGTGTATTTTTGGGTTTATAAGGATAAATCCAGTGACAATACTATATACATTTTCCAAGTTTCCTGTGTTTTGACACCAATTGTCGCTTATTGCTTTTGTAATCTTTCGTTAAGAAATGGAGTATTCAACGAGAAACAACAAGAACAACAACAACGAGATAATTATTGTGTAAACTATTTGGAATTTGGTCCTTAAAATGCCCAATGATGCTCGAATTTCACGATACGTGACATGTCCATCTTCTTGGATCAATTCACGTTTTCCTGGGTAGCTGCCATTGTTGGTGGACCTGTTCTTAAATCGTCGCTGATATTGATCCATTCCACGTATAAATTCTCCATACAAACGAGAAATTGTCGAATGAATGTCTACTGAACAAAAATTCTCTCGGCTCGATTCCATTTTCCAAATTTGAAAGCTTACGTTCAGCTTTAAACTAAGCGGTTTCAAACTTTGTCCATACAGGGTGGTCCTTAAGTAATTGTACATAGAAGTACAGTACAATCTTCACTTCAAAATATTGCGATTTAAATCAATTAGCCCCCTACAAAATACATCGAAATAGAAACAAAATTATGATTTCTCAAATCAAAAAACCCCCTACCTCGAATTTTTGTGCATATACGTCAAAAAGCGTTAAAGTTATTGTAAAGAACGAAAATTAAAATTTCATATCAACATTTTATTAAGGCTAGTTGATTTAAATCGCAATATTTTGAAGTGAAGATTGTACTGTATTTCTATGTACAATTTCTTAAGGACCATCCTGTATAGAGCACGCGCATCTAGTGGGTCCAGAGTTTTGCGGTTTTACGCCAACTTAACCAAAGATTACAGAATAAAAATATAAGATGTTTCACTCGTTCGAATTTATCGCGTAAAGCACCGATGCCGCTGGTGACTTGCATTGTACAGTACGTCGCTACGTCCTTACTTGCATTTAATTTGGCATATTAGGCGGGACGTCGTCCGTCGAGTGCTGTTATTTTAGAACGGTGTTTAATGGTTGTTCGTGTTTTATATTTATGTTGTATAGATTTTTTAAATTTATCAATTGTTGAAATGAGCAAAACGTCATATTAATATTTTTCTCTTTAATTGCAAAGCTCAAACACTAAATATTTTGTAATATTTGCTAATACAAAATTACGGATTTATTTTTATAATGAGGATATTATATAAACAAGTACATTAAGCAAGAAAACACAAAAATTCAATTCTATAGCTAACCAATGGAGAATTGGTCAGTTCCTTTTGAACGAATTTACTTAATTTTCTTTTCATCATCCATGTAATCAATTTCCTTTCAAATATTATGCAAGTTTCTATACCAGAGTCCGTATATATTTTAACTCCAAACTTAGTATTTTACAACATTTATAATTTTAAAAAAGGTATTCTGCAGCTTCTCTTCTTACTGTTTTAACCTTGTCAATCCCAAAAATAGGCGTTATTTAAAGATCAAAATTTGAGATTTAGTGGCCCTATTATTCTGGTGGCTAATGAGTATATTTAATTGAATTTGTGATATATACCTGCTAGATTATCAATAAATATCACAAAATTACTGAGATGCTGGATGAAAACTGTGAATTGATCCATTTTAAAAATTCAAGTTTATTTTTTACTCACCTTTTCAAATTCATATCCCAAACATTTTTCGGAATAATTAACATTTAAAAATAAACCTTTGTGATAAAGATACCTATTAATTTAAATATATATTTCTCTAATAACCCCTGTATAGCTCAAAATAAAATAAGCTTTCCGAACTTCTATGGTATCTACCGGTCTCGTTATTGACAACAAAAGCGAGTCGTAAACATAATTTATGAGAGCGGCATCCGTTTGGGACAGCAACTTGAATCAAACCGCCTGGAGTGAAACATCTTATATTTTTATTCTGTAATCTTTGACTTAACTTTGTTGTTATATGAAACTCTTGAGAGAAATCCTCGTATAACTTTTATATTCATATTCAGTTGTTTATTTTTTGGAAAAAGGTATATTTATCATGACTTGTCATGCTGGAACATGAATCTTCGTTGACCATTATTTTTCCATGTCCAACCAGCAACTTCTGACAGACTAATTCCATTAATTATTCAGAAAATATGAACCTAAGAGGATGACATTTAAGTTAAAACTATTTTTATATTTTTTACATAAGCAACTTTAAAATATAGTTTCACGCCACGTACCTACATTATTATCTCCCCCTGCATCTACTCCCTCACTGATACAATAAGAAGCAAATATCTCCACCAGTTTATAATAATATCGCGTGATTTTTTTTCCTCGTTCAAGTTGACAAAGGCATAATGAAGTCCAAAACGAATATCAGTCCCCTTGTAAATAGTACTCCACTCTTCTGTCAGGATAATTTATTACCAGGATATCCCTTATCCTTGCGTGATAACGCCTTTGCGATATATACCATCGGCGAACGAGGAAGGACAAGGAAGAAGGATTGCTCACGTGCAGCGTTGCCAAACAAAAAAATATTTATAGACATGTTTCTTAGTTAGATCATGGGTTGATTTATCCTGGAAAAAGATAATATTTTGTTTGACTATAAATAATGTCTCAGTAAAGCTGGACCAACTATCATGAGTTTTTTGAAGAGATTTACTTTATTAACGTAAACGTAATGAAACCTACAATATACACTGTGTTATTTATAACATGCTACATAGGGATTCCTGTACAAATACTCTAGGGCGGTTTAACGCAGTAAACTTGAAAAATATAATATACCTATAGTATTGTCACTGGATTAACCCTTATGAACCCAAAAATACACGTCAGTCGTCTGTTTTGGCAAAGAATACACCAGCTTAACAAGAAGCGAAGATTTCGATCCTTTTTTTGTATGCGCATGTCTGAAAGGAGCCATTTGTTTAATAAGTTACGTGTCATACTTCACTTTGTCGACCAATTATATCGCCGATATTTAAGAATTTGATTATTTTCTCAGTGTATTTACTAAGTTATCTGTCAACGCCGGTCTCTCAAGGTCATAAATTTATGTTACCAAAATATCAAAGAGATTGCGTCGGGCTTCGCTTCTTGTTAAGCTGGTGTATTCTTTGGTTTGGGTGTTCCAGGATTAACCATAGACGACGAAAGTTTAAGTTTCAAAAAGACAATGGTGACATTTGTCATGTGGCAACAACTCCTCTGCGAAATAAAAGGACTGTTATTGCTGCTTCCAGTTCCCAGAAGATGCAGCCAACGTCTTCAAAAACTCTATTGTATGTACCAGCAAGCAAATAAAATAACTGCTTCTAGAATTGGTTCTGAAGGATGCAAAAATGCATTTCTTCTCATGTAAAATAGTTTGAAAAATTATAGCGTATGAAAGTTATCTACTGTTTTTTTCTAGCCCCATATCGACGAGGGTCACACGGCAATACCTCTTAAGTAACAAATCATGTATTGTACTTTAAAGAGTTTTAAAGTTATGTCCAAGTACTTTGAAGCGATATTTTAGAATATAATTTTGTTAAAAGTTTTTCGTTCTAAGCAATGTAGTGCGAGATAAGTGGCGACACACATTTAAAAGTGAAATAATTAAATAACCAAGAATAAATAAAAAATGTCACTTACGCGGTACTGCCGTGTAGCCCCCGATATGCAAAATATAGGTAAAAAAGAAGTTATTACCTTACACCCTAATTTAGGTTGATTGAAAAGGGGGTCTTTTTTCGACTAAAGATTATTTCTACGAGGGAATTGGTTTAGGGGTTCTGGTAAAATAGTGGTAATTGTTTGATATTTCTCAAAATTCCCAAATCTTTTCCGCAAAATCACCATTGCGTCCCAAAAAACTGATATCATAATCTTCTTTGTTGGTCTTTTGCTCTTCACCTGTTCTCACATTACATAATTTTATGTTCGTAGGTGATGGCTAACATGGTAGTGCAAGGTATTATTTAAAAGTTAAACCTGAACTATGGCGGTTCGCTGCGCCGCTGAGATGAAATTTTTTTCTTTTTGTTTTTAGTTCTTTTTTTACAATTTGTTAAAAAAGTTAGCTGGCGTTTGACAGTTTTGTACAGGAATCCCAATGTCGCATCTTATAAATAACACAGTGTATATTATTTCTTACGTACGGCCTGTTTAGTCAGTTCCAATAGTTATTTATACTATAAGGAATGTAAGTAACAGTAGTAAAATATACTTTCGCTACAAATTATGGACAGTTTTGACCGGTTTCTATAGCGCCATATAAGCATTGTTATTTTAGCAACAACGTTAATATGAAAAGGAAAACCAGTCTTCAAAATTATCGTCTTCAAATTTTACAGAACTATTATACAAATATTCTTAATGATGACAAAAAAGTTACAATTCATAATGCTTTTTACGCGGTTGTAACAAGAGTTGAGTGCATTTTTTAAACAATTAATGACGAATACAGATCCGTAATTCCAAAAAAATTATGGGAGAAACGTTGAAGAAAAAGTGAACAAAATATTAAATCAGAATAAAGAGAAAGAGATCTATTAGTATGGAAAACATTTTTTACTATCCCTAAAAATGATGGAAGTAGGTTCAGATGAAAAATAAGAACTGACAAATTTAAATTCATTCCAATATCTCTGGAACCGTACCTCTTAATGAAAATTTTCAAACGCCACAAAAAAAAACTCCTAGAAATACTCCAATTTATCCCTATTTAACCGATGCTGAAACTCCAATGGTTCACAAGCTACTAATCAGCAACATTGGTGTAGTGAACACTGTAAATGGCAGTAAAAAAATTATTGATAAATAATAAGTTAAATTTAAACAGCCACTCTGAAAAAGTAAGTATGTATGTACCGGGTGGCCCACTAAGAATAGACGCGGGCCATATCTCAGGAACCGATAATCTCACAACTTCTGTAAAAAAATTTAATACCTAAATAGGCAAATTTGTGTATATCAATTCTGACTTTCGCTCCCGACTATTATTACTAAAAATAATACTAACACAATAATACCACTATAGGTTCCAGGGATACTTCATAGCCAGCGTCCTAATGCTGCTTCTTTTATTGATATCTCCAGATAGAAAAAATATGGGAAGTGCGAAGCGGTTTGCGCTGGCTTTTTATGAATTTTGTCCTTTTGTTAACCATGCAAGAAGATACTTAGCCGACTTTAAAATTTTCATAATAATGCGCAATAGTTTTTGTAATGTCAAACGGCGCCCTCTACTTACCACACCAAAACATATTCGGAAACAATTCGTGCAGCAGATTATTTAGTAAAAAGAGCGGTTTCAAACGAGACCTAGTTTGCTTAAATTCGTCAGCCCATACTGTAGTTATTGCAATTTAAGTAAGCACCTTAAACAGAAAATAGGGAGTTATTGGAAACACGAATTTACTGCCTTGCAGTATTTGTGATGACCTTAAATAAATAGTGCTCGACCTTAAAACAGACTTAAAATTTGGAGTTATTGAAACATGAAACTCTATAATGACATTATATTAAGGTAGGTGTCACAGAAGACACAGATCACCTACACATTGTGACATATAAATATGATACATGAAATAAAGTCGGGATAGTGCACTGCAGTAATCGCGCACAAATAACGACAAGTACTAACCTTAATAATGTTTCCCTTATTCAAAACATCAAATGCGCATGCTTATATGTCACTATAAGAATAGCACTATTACTGCTTGATCTTATAAAAGTTCCAATAACTCTCTAATGTCACAAACTTTCCGGTGCTCGCGCCCCCTAGCGGTCATCTTTCGAACTTAGAAATAATTTCCAGCGATTTTCCTATTATATCTTTTTCACAGAAATTCCTGAGATACGACCGGCGTTCATTCTGAGTGGGTTCAATATTATTTTTTCGGTATTTTTTTTCGAATTTTAATTCGGGTTTTTCGCGTTCGTTATTTGAAGGTATAGAAACGATATCAACGGATTTCAATTTAAATCGGAAATGTGAATAATTCCTCACTGGAATCCGGTATCCTTTTAGCGGTGCCAATTCCGACGCTAGCGTCGAGCGCCCTTTTGCATTTTCGTTTCAGACCCAGTTCAGGTAATATCAATGTATCAGGATGCTAGTGAAATGTATGGTTAATATGAAAAGGCGTATTTTCCGTACGGTCTTCCATAAAAACGCCGTTTGGTATATTATTTGAAGAAGTATTCATTCCATCAGCATCTCATGAGAAATATTTTTGGAAAAACTCGTTTAAGTAATTATGAAGAGGATACTGATATATGATATCTTCAACCCTTCTGATAGATAAAGATGAGAAAAAGAGAAGATCTGACCATTGGAAATATCCAGTAGGGGCTAGACAATCGAAGATTCTTCTGGGCGACTACAAACTGTTGAGATAAAATGAATGCATAAGTCAAAGTGAGAGTTTTAACAGGGATCCTAATGGGACATTGTCGCCTGAATGGGCACCTGAGATAGCTCAAAATGGTGGAGGAAGAAGAATGTAGATTTTATGGCATGGAAGAGGAAACCTCCATCCACATACTTTCTAACTGCACAGCACTTCAGAATCCTAGGGCACAGCACCTTGGAAATTACTGGATATGAGTGGGACATTTATCTAAGTTGAAGCCTGCAGATATCCTGAAATTCCTCCGGGAAATAGGTCTAAAGGAGCTACTAGTTTCTGCGACTCTCTTCAGAAACTAAGTAGAAGTAAGCGGGACAGTAAATCTTTTAGGTCTCAGTGAATGTCACCCGAAAAATAATACATACATGATATTTCCATCTGGATTTTGGACAATTATACACCCAATCGGAACTGACCAGATTATGTCATAATAGACTCAACCATCAACATCTATTGTTAAAGGAATGTCAACTTTATTCTGAAGGAACAAAATGAAATATATTTTAATTAAGTATCTGCCATTTAGTGTCGCAAGGTTAAATAATCGAATACCGAAGAGTTTACAAGGAATGTGGATTCAATACTTTGACAGATTCTGAACTACTGTCTCAAATATTCAAAAAATCCTTCGTTATAAAATAAATTAAGATCACTCTTTTGTATCAAAAATTTATCAATTAGGTTTCGTCAAAAAAATGAAAAATCTAAATTGACAAAACCGAATCATTTCATTAGAAATTCAACAAAAACCTTTCCAATAGGTATCCTCCACGAGGTTCAATAACAGCTTGACATAGTTTCCACTAAATTATTAAGCACATATTTTGCATCTAAAGTTGAGAAAATAGGTTTTTTAACTGCTGAACAGTTTCGGGGCGTAGCTCGTGTGCATCTAATGCTCTCTGGAGTTGATCCCAACCATGTTCTATGCAGTTGAGGTCAGGAGACCTCGGGGATAATGGCTGATGAGGAATATCATGATTTTCTCGAGGCGCTTTGGTTGCTTTCGTTGCAATTATCAAGTCGCTAAGATTTTTGTAGTAGCGAATCACTCTTCACACGGATTCCATGATGTTATTACAAGTGACGCCCGCTGTTAGTTGCCCTACGAGCTTGTTTGATTGAACTTCTCTCTTAATCGAACATTACTGAAAATATGGACTGAAGTGATATTAAACACTACACATATGACTCTCCACTTATTTTCACATAGGAATTGTACTCAGTATGACCAACTGAGGTTTTTGTTGGCCATTACTGTCAGAGACAGTGCACATCGAGCTTTTCATTTCGTAAAATTTGTTTCGTATTACGAAATAAGGCCACTTACATATATGCGGTACGAGTTTCGCGTGTGTAACTAGGCTAGGATGAAAAGCAACATAATAATTGAACAGCGGAAATGTAGTGCGGAAATACGGGAGTACATTTTCCTCCGAAATGAAGGTATTCAAATATTAAAACACTCCCCGGAGATCTGAAACGCTATTAACATTAAAAATATCGCATAAAGAGATTGTTGTTCTCGTTTCATTTAAATGGAAATGCAAAGTCTCAGATATAATATATTACTTTTAATATTAATATATGTAGGTATACAGTGTGTACATAAAGTAACGTAACTTGCTAATATTTCGATTTCCGTTAGGTTTGCGAAAAAAAAGATGAATGAGAGTTTTTTGAAATAATCCAGTCCATCTGCATAAGTCGATTAGAAGTATACAGGGTGTATCGTTGCACCAGAATAACTTATCAAAATATTTTTTTAAATAGTACACCATGTATATATTTTCAATTTTCCATAATCTATTAAATTACAAATACAACCGTCAAGAACACATAATTCTTATCTCATTGGTTCTACAGTTACTTTATCACCAAAATAATTAAAAGGGACAAATAACTAATCTTTTATTTAATGAGATGTTCAAATTGTCTTCCTCCTTCTATTTGACAGTATCCAAGTTGATTATGAAAAACTGATATGTTATTACGCAATTGCTGACTTTTTATTTGATGGTCTGTTAACAGTATTCTTTTCCTCAGTTCATCCATATTATCGGGTTTTGTTCGGGTTTTGTCTGGTACATAATGTTCTTCTAATATACCCAGAAAAAAAAGTCTGAAAGCGATAAATCGGAAGATCTGGTTGGCCACTCAATTGTCAACCTACTTCCAATCCCCCTCTCTCGGAAAACTTTATTTAAGTAATTTGGAACAACAGCACTAAAGTGTGGTCATGACGGTTGTTTTTGTATTCAATAGATTATGAAAAACTGAGATTATATACATGGTGAACTATTTAAGAGAATTTGTTAATAGGTTATTTTGGAGCAGCGGTGCACCCTGTATTTTTCTAATCGACTTTGCAGATGGTCTGGATTATTTGAAAAAACTTTTATTCGTCATTTTTTTTGTAAACCAAACGGAAACCGGAATATTAGCAAGTTACCTCACTTTATGTATGTGATTGAAGAAGGAATTTTGTACTTTACGAATATACTGGACAAAAAACAAACTTTTTTAACCTATTAGTTATTTATTATATTATTTGGAATATCAAAAACTGCTGCAGAAAAAACTACAACCGACGTTCGTTGAAAGTTTTTGAGGATTATATTTATACGAGGGATTATTACAAATATATCAAATTAAAATCGTCCCATTTCGGTATTTTTTTAATTACTGTGTACTCAACTGAAAATAAATGTAAGCTTTATTTTATTGACATTATTCCATTTTTCTTGTTTATTTTTCATACATTACCAGGAAAATATTACAGACAATCAACAGATGCCGCTACCTAGTCTTAGCTGTAGATCTCGTATATAACCAACCACCAGTTCCTATTTAAAGTTACGCCTCAATTTATTGCATGTTAGTATCTAGAACTAGCGAGTAGTTTAGTCATGAGTACCTATCTCAAGTTCGTTGAATAGTCGATGCTGGACCATTACTGTTACTGTTACCAGTAAAACGGTATCGGTCTCCATAGACCGGGCAACCGAAGCAATAAAAGTTGATGAATAGCGAACATCGAGAAAATGGTAATTGGAAAAAGTACAAAAAGATCGACTGAAGTTTCTGAGAAATATATAGTTTTATGTGCTTTAATTGAGTTTTGCTAAAGATTGTGAAGACATGAATGATAAAAACAGCTAAAAACGGGAGAATTAAACCAGCGACATTTTTCTCCTTCTTATGCGCGTTTTTATATCGAAGTTCTTCTTTTCTGGAAATGGGGGCTGATCTTGTCACTATTTTTCTACGCCCGCCTGAAAAAAAAAACATGATTATATTCTTTTAATAGAGGAGTCCAGTCTAAAGTCAGTGTGGCCAACAAAAAGTGGTTTTTTCTGACAAGAATGACAGAATGACATTCAAAACAAGATTTTTGAATGTTTATCATTGCGAACATCTATATTGCTTTATTAAAATAATGAATACACCCCCGAAGCGTATAGCTTGAAATTTAAAATGACTTTTTAGCTGAATACTCAACATATCAGTGGCCAATAATCAGAGAAACTTTTGGCATGTCACCATTCCATTTCTGTTATTTGTCACTATTTATGTCAGATGTCAGTGGAAAAAGTAATTAAAAGAATAGAGATACAACTAACTAGAAATGCTTCAAAAATATAATCGAACATGGACATACACAATTAAACAAATATCAACAAAAATAAATGTAACTGACATTTGACATAACTAATGACAGAATAACAAAAATGAAATGGTGACTTGCCACAAGTTTCTAGAGTTATTGGCCACCGATATGTTGAGTATTCAGCTAACAAGTCATTTTAAATTTCAAGAACTACGCTTCGGGGGTGTATTCATTATTTTAATAAAGCAATACAGATGTTCGCAATGATAAAAAACATGCAAAATTCTTATGTTTTGAATGGTAGACCTTAACTGTCATTCTTGTCAGAAAAAAACACTTTTACTGGCCGCACTGACCTTAGACTGAACTCCTCTATTATAAGCGTTTTCGATTATTTACTTTTGGCTGCTAGTAGCAGCTCGTAGTGACTGAATTCCGTTCGTTTATTACCGGGCGTGACGCCTAGTCTTACCTTCCCCTTGCCCCTCAAGCACATACCGAAAAGTATGAGCTTCAAGTCACGGACATTAAATATTTGACGTTTGTCCGGTTTGACGTCTATTTAAAGGTTAAGATTGTGCCGATTACGATTTAAACCTTACTAAAAATATGTAAATATGCAAAATTTTATTATCAAAAACATTATAATTGAAAACTGTTCTTCTAACAATACAGGAAATTCATTGGCATTGGCACATGTCAGGTGGTTTTGAGGATCCTAAAAAATCGTGTTCGATTTGCTCAAAAGTCGTGACGACTGAGGCGTCACGCACAAGTGCTTGAAGCCCAAATAAACGAAAGCAACATATATTCACAAGATGACAGACAATTATGGATGTGTCATTGAAAAATCAAATGACACAGAACTACAAATAGCGTACTGACAGCTTGGTGGCGAAACTACATCAGAACCTGTGTAAAAATAAACATATAAAATGAAATCTTCAGTATATTCGTCTTACTACTAAATTGATTCCTTTACTTACTAGTCTATTTTAGTTATTTGAATTCGCATTTGTATTGTTACTTCCATGTACCCAACGTCGTGGTCGTGATTTTGTAAGGGTGTCAAGCTAACAGAAACGTGTATACACTGTCGCTAGACAATGTAACAGTTTTCAGTTCCTACATCGCCAAGTTCAGTAAAAAAAAATTCAATCTAATTTATTAACTGTACTTTCAGATGTTACGTGGAGTTGCGAAAACCATTATCATTTTACCGCTGTGTATAGTCATTTTTGAGATAGGATAAGATATTTGGAAAAAAAATCGCCCAGGAGAGATTATTTCCAAGGATAATAATGTGTGTGGAAAATAATCAGTTTTTCAGTAATGCAATCATCGAAAATTCAAACGGATTGGATGAAGTAATTAGGGTAGGTTATCTCACAGACATCCTCTATTTTGTTCCTTTATTTGAAGGAGCTTTCGTTTGTAATTTTGTTGAAAAATCATTCTATTCTTTTCATGGAGTGTCGTGTGTATTAAACCATGATTTATCAAGGTATAGGCCAGACGATAGGGTTAACAACTACAAGTAATTAGCAAGTCATTATCTTGTAAATTTTAGGAATCTTGAATTTACAAGAAAATATATATATTATTATTAAGTACTGTAACTTTAATAAAACTGGAGTAATTTCAATGGGGTGTGCGTTGAAATGTTGGGAAACTTATAAGATCAAGAATATATAATTACAAAATTAATTTATATACATACATTTTTGGATTCAATGATCTTTTGTATTATAAGCGAAAATAGCAATTTTTATAGATTCGGGTAGGAATCTTCTTTATTTTTTCAAAATAAAATTTAAGACTCCTGTAATATAAAGATTAAAATTCAACGAACAAAATGTATATAGTGAAAAGGTATAAAAGATGATCGATATATAATTTTAGGATATAACTTTTTCCAATAAAAATTAATTTATTACCTTTTATTTATAATTTACAACCTTAACTCTTATCAAAGATTGAAAAAAAATTCTGATTGAATATTTATATTTTTTTTCCGCAATTCAGAAAGTAGGTCTTTCGCCGTGCAGCAGAGTCGCGCGGATGCGGAACACATACTTAGTTTACCGAATTTTTTCCGGACAAACCTTCGCTTGGACGAAAAAACGCAAGACACCTTTTTTATTGCAAAACACTTCCCCTACACGGTGGTATTTTATATTCTTCTCCACTTTCCTCCCAACGTGGAATATTGAAGAATTCAAAAAAAAATTATTTTTTTTATAATTTGGGAAATCGATAGACTGGTAAACTTTATCAATATCGGCACTCAATATCATTCATTAATATCAAATAAATAGAATAGTATTCCATTAAATTGACATTTCACATCAAAAAAATGTTAATCACTCTTAATCCGATAATTTTACAGAAAATAAATGGTATAAAAAAGTAAAGGGAGCCCATACCTAACAAAATTTTCCAATGAATTGAACGTCGAACAATACCAAAAACGCGTCAAAGACGGCATTTATTTTGGTTCAATTTGTCTCAAAATACCCACAATAATGATTGCGCACCTGGGTCTTTAAATGTAACACTTCAACAATACCTTGGATGTCTACCTATTGGATCGTTTTTATAATATGACACCGTAAAGAAAGGAGATTATTTGTCGAAAACAGAACTAGATATGAAAAATGACCAGGTGTTACTTCTATAAAAGATCGGTCTCGGATTTGTGAAATGCCTTTTAAGGATTTACGGTGATTTTTTCTTTTCGGGGATTATTGTCAACGCGTCAAATTGCTGGTGATATCTAAAGGGAGTGCTTGTATAAAGCCATGTTGTTTGTGTATACCTCCCTTGAATATTTTCTTCACAGAATATCAAGTCGACTGGTAAATTTGGGGTCGTTTGCAAAATTGAAATAACTATAGATATTGGTGTGAGATATATTTGACTGGTTTGATTTTGAAATGGATGACAGGAATGTAGAATTATCTTTAATATTTATATTAAAAATATTTTAATGCACTTTGGCACTAATATACCCAAAATTACAGTCATAGCGTCAATTGAATAAATTTGAAAATGTTGCATAAAGTTTATCACCTCCCTTCTTTTTTTTTCTCCTGCAACTTTTGAAGTAAATGATTCAAAAACGCATATTAAAGTGCAATTTGCGAAATGGCTTCTCCGCACACGGACAGTTGTCATATTCAATATTAACGGACAACACGTACATATTTAATCAAGTTACATGTCGATTAAAGTCACAACATGTATTAGTATTCGAATTTATCCCCTAACAATTTCCAGACCACTATACTTTCCCTAATGAAAACTGTCAAATGGCAAATGGAATGCTCACCCTAGCTAATAAAACTCCAGATAACCCCCACACGTAATGTTACAGCATCGAACAAATGGGATTTGTTCCAAATTTTTGTAGCTCATTTGCTACATTAAACAGTAATATTACTCGGAAATGTGGGTCTAGCTTCACACACAAAAGGAAACAAATATATTGAATTGATATAATGTCCCCAGTCGAAAACATATAGACTCCCAATAATTTATCTAATTCCGCTATCAAATGTGACACTTTACGTCACTCCTTGACGTTAGGTAACGTCACATTTGTCATAACCTTCATATATCAGTTATAAAAAAACTGTTTACCACATGAGTTTCAAAGGATAATTTAATTATTAGGTACTGTCAAAACTGACAATTATTTCATTATTTAAAGGCGGATTCATGCAACGTTCATTATCATTACATTTTCATTACATTATAACTACATTTACATTAGAAAAAGTTAATTACTATAGTTTCCTATATGATGTTCATGCAACCACATTATTGAATTTCAATTACACTAGTGCATTAAAAAGTTGGTCTACTTTCAACTATTAATTACAATCACATTATGTTTTCAGCGAAAACCATAGAGAAATATAATATCTACGGTAAAAATAATGAAATCGCATGCGCCAAAAATGTTACAGCTGTCATTCCGAGGTCTCCTATTTCAAGCAGCCACTAACTTCCAAAAGTAGTGAAACTGATATATTCCAACACGTTTTTGCTGAGAGAACCTCACAACTTCCAAATGATCGCAAATAACTGACCTTCTAGCTATTCTATCACAACCACAAACGATTCAAATAATATGACGTTTATCAATTGCCAGTCTTGTCAGTTCATAATTAATTCGTTCCATGAACTGGTTTGATTAGGCACTGATAATGTAATTTAAGTGTAGTTATAATGTAATGAAAATGTAATTATAATGTATGTTGCATGAATCGGCCTTAAACTGACAAATACCCCATTATTTTCAATGGTATTTTAAGATTTATAAACATTGAAAACAACATAATTCAGGACACAGGTATTTAAAGTAAGTTGATTTTCTGGGTAAATACTTCTAACACCATTTGAGTCCACTTTAATATTATCATTGTAATTGAAGATTTTATTAAATATTATAAAAGCGCGAAATTAGATAAAACGTTGTACATAAACACGTTATGAAGAGAGCGACATTTTTCAACTAGCGTAATTTGCAGAACTCGCTAGCGCTCGTTTTGGCAAATATTACGATTGTTGAACAATATCGCTCTTTTCATAACTAGTTACGTAAATAACTATTATATTCTCAAATAAATTACGCTAGAGCTCACGACGCAGCTTGTAAGCACAGCGTAAAGTACTCGAGCTGATATCCCTCCCAGTTTTTGTCGCACGAAAAAATTGTAGATATTAAAACTGTAGCAAACTTATACCCTTATCCTTATAGGGAGGAACCCTTTTGCATGGAAGAGGAGTAAACGAAACAGTCTTATCATCTTCTAATGTGAAGCATTGTGTCATTGGAGATAATACGACTCCTAGGAAAGGTTTCTCCAAGAAAGATCTAGTGAAAAGATGGTTCAGGATGGATAAGGGCTACTGATCTCTCCACATAAATAACACAACTAAGAGCACATAAAGCCTAAAAGCTGGAGTGCTGAGATCTCTGAGCCTCTGACTTTTAGTGCCGAACTAATCAATTTATACCCTATAACATGGTGAAAGTTGATATAAAAAAAAAGTTGTTTTTTTCAATCCTCAATCTTTCAAAAATTATCTTTCAATTCTGTTATTCACGTCGATCTATTTCTGCGACTTGGGCTAATCACAGACGCTGGGAGCACTCTACCCCTAACTGGAAATTAGGCCCAACATACCATGGATTCGGGACCTCTGTTTTAAGTCTCCTCGTTCTAATTAGTATAACGCCTACAAGCTGTGATATGCTACTCCGGTGCGGGCTAAGGCGATGTTTTTCCATAGCTGTCACCTATCTAAGTACTAACCGCACTCGACACTACTTCACTGTCATTATTGCATCAGAGGCGTTCCACTACACTGGCGCCCTCCAAACTGGCTATATGTATATTTTTTTCCATTGCGCGCTGTTCATTTTATGAAATTTAACGGTTTTGATTTTAAAAATATCATTCACATATATTTTCCGCTTTAACTGGAAAAACTGAAAGAAACTCCAATTTTGAGTGTTCCACGTTGTGCTTGCCAAGTTGCGTCACAACCTCCAGCGGAATTTATTCGGGAATTCAGGATAATGATATGTTCCCGATTATGGATGTTTAGATGGATTTTTCGATAATACTTCCTAGGAATTGGATACAAATATAAAATTGTCGCATGCGAAAATCTTTCTCTTTCTCTTTTAATACTAGTTCCATGCTAAACTTTTTAAAACGTTTTCTATGGACAGTTTTCCGAAACAATCCACAGAACCAAAAATATCACAAACACAATACAATAACCTTTCTTACCAAAGTTTAGCTTCCAAATAAACATACTTGTATTGAGATTCGAGTCTCTACTAAAAAGGTCCATTGTTTATATTCTCTCGCATTAAAATCCCAAACAATGCAGTAAATAAAAAATAATACCATACAAATTAAACCCACTTTTTCACATATATAACGGTTCACAACATACAACATAAATAAAAATAATAGTAATCAACAAAAATTCTCATCAAACTAAAAAATTACACACCAAAACTGCCCCAAAATTTTTTGTAGTGATAAACAAATTTAAAGATATTAAAACATTTCCCGAAGGCCAAGATCAATTTTCGCACCTTTCAGATATATAAATTATCAACTATTACGGTTGCAGGAAATGAAATAACACCCCTCGCATTCAAGAACCGCTTATTACGCTACGCCAAATAGACACTTAAAAGTTTGACCACGATGATTATGTTCATGTTGGGCGCGCACCGATGGACGGCCAGATTTACCGATACTGTGGAAAAACACGCGAACGTCGCATAGGCCGCGTAGACGTGTCAGTTTTATACATAAATATATAAAATTGATTTAAACTGAGTTTTTTTTCGCGATAATGTTGTTTCAGTTCAATAACCTAATGAGATGTGCAATGTGCACTCTCTTAATTTAAATTCATACCGTTTAACCTCGGTTTGAACGGAATAAAAAATAAAGTTGGCATTTTAATACCGCTTTAGCATGTTATGTTTGTACGCATGTTAGAATCTGCAAGATAAATATCATTATCTCTTGAATAATTGTGGGAAAAATGTTTTTCTCCTCCCTGTATTCTAACCAATACACTTTGACACTGTTTTGAAGGAAGTAAGTAACAATGGCCGAAAAGGTATCGATTGCCTTTGACGACGGTGTAATGTCTTTTGGCATTACATAAAATCAAGAATTAAATTCATAGAAATTGTTTATTACCATATAATTCAATATAAGTATGTCTATTTGAAAAATAATGAGGTCATTTATTGTTTTATGGTTGTCGAATAGTAAATAGACACGTAAGGTCATGAACGGAAGGTAATGACAGAGAGAGATCACGTAAAAGGATATTCGACCTAGGGATGTATGTATTCTGATGTAGTAGACAAATGGGTATTCAGATATATTCACATACATTCAAATATAATAATAATAATGAATACTCTTACATAAGTCTCTAACAGCAATAAGCAGGAGAAGCGGGTCCCCATTTCGGCATTCTCGTTCAAAATAGCTTAATAAAGATGTTACCATCTCTTGACATTTACTGTTCAGCTCCTTCGGTATCTTATTAACTACACACTGCAGATTTGCCTAAATAATAAGTTATGGAAATAACTGTTTTTTTAATCTTAAAGAAGCAATAAATTTAAAAGCACCAAAAAAAACTTGTAAATTGTAAATATTAGACGATGATCGAATGTCAATAAACGTAAGAACAAACTGGGAAATTTTACCAGTCGATCTGACAACGTCTTGAAATTTTGCCAACCCGTTAGCTGTAAGCCCTGGCTGTTGAGAATAAATTGTAATTACGGTTGGTGAATTAATATTTATTCTGATAAGCAGGAAAGTAACTGAAAATGACGTCATCGTCTTTTTATTACAAAAATCCTATATTATATTATTTATTTTACATGACAGGCCTAAGTACAGCCCTTGTCATAATTAGAGTAATTAGTTAAGTTATCAAATAAAACATCATCCCAGTGAATCATGTAGTTTCCATACGACTATTTAGGCCGCTCCCAAAGGACCCGAACTTCCACCAGATCGTGACGACCCTAACATATAATACAACGGGCTGAAAGTCAACTTACCACGTGTATCTTAATACTTTTTATAAATACCCATTGTACAATTATTTACATATTCACAAAAGTCGTATAAATGTATCCTCATTATTTCTCAATTTGTATGAAATGTTCTGAATCCATAATTTCTCCATCTCAAATCAAGTTTTCCATCCTCCATGTCCGTTGAGAGCTGAGACATCAACTCCAGTATTCGCTAATGAAGTGGCCAACGTTCTGCTAAGAGATTGTCCAGTATACTCCTTGAAGTTCTCGAAGTTCAGAAATTTAGCAATTTCACTTGGAATTGAAGAAAATCTAGTTTTTCCCGACAGGCTGCTTTGAGTACTGAAGGAGCGAGGATTGAAATTCGTCATGTGGGATCTGATAACAATGTATTTTCGAAATATTTTGAAATAACAAAACTTCCCATCGTCACTTGTAGTCACTGTAAATTTACGTGCCATTCCATTTTTGGAATCAGGAATAGTATCAATTTTATTATGACTTAGAGCCTTACTTCAACATTGTCCATTTCCAGTGCAACCTTCACTTCGTCATTGAATAAATATCATTGGGAGCTTCTTCCCTGTCAAACCCATTAGTTTTTTTGGGATCAGTCTTTTCTTCTTTTTAAAAATGCTCCAAGTTTGGGATACCTATTTACATCATATGCTTAAGCCAGCCTGTCGGGAGAATCTTGAATGCCTCAATTCCAAGTAAAATTGCTAAATTTCTTACTTTGTGGACTTTAAAGGGTGTACTGGAGCCTTAGCTTAAAAGAACGCCGGTCACTTTATTAGCGAATACTGAAGTTGTAGTCTTAGCTCTCAAGCTACATGGTGGATGGAAATATGCAACCATTGCCGAAATTCATGAGCATCAACAATAAAAAGGAAGCCGCACATGATATTTCATATAATATAACGAAGCCAGAAGTCTTCTGCAGTACCTACTCCAAGAATAACAGAAAACTTGGTTAGAGATGGAGAAATTGTGGAGTCAAAACATTTCGTTCAAATTGAGAAAAGAATTGGAAAACATTCATCCAAATTTTGTAAATAATGTTCATAAAGCTACTATTGAATATAAATAAATAGGATACACGTTTTATTTGGCATAAATTATTACCTCCCAAGGGTGGTTAGGTGATTCACAACTCGTCGACAAGGGTAATCCATACCCTTTTGATAATAGTTACTTACGCCCTTCATAACAGTGTCATAATGCGTTGTTTAGAATATAGGGAGGAGAAAAAATAACTCAAAACATTTTTTCTTGGCCACTTTTATTTAGAAAATGTTCACCGTTAGTTAGTAAGTAAAGCGATCTATCCTATTCATTTCCTTACCTGGCTTATTTTCCATTAAACTACATTTTACAGATCAAAAGTTTAATATAACTCTTCCCTTGAAACTAAATTAATTAAATAACTAAGTACCAGACATCCGAACACTCCAATAAATGTACAAACCGTCCAATTAATATTTTTTTATACTTTTTCCGATATTGCGAGAGCGACCAATTCCGAAGAGTGTCGTTATTTTCGTGGAAGATTTCCCAAAGCGCCGTGATCAATTTTCACACTTCAGTTGCAAATTATTATCGACTATTACACCATTTCAGGAAATGAAATTGCGGCTTATTAATTCACGTCAAATAGATTATTTTATGCTTCGCTTCTAATTAGTTGCCTACGGGTTTAATCATCAAAAGAAACTCGCTACGTGTCATAAGGAATACGTTATTTAGATCAGGTGGTATTTAGCCGATAACTGATGTATAATGATGTCGATAAAAACGTTTCAATAGAGGATTTAAATTCGGATTTGTTGGAAAGTTGGTGGAACCTACTCGTACAGGGTTCATAGCTATTTTACAAAATAAAATACCCTGACCCACAATTTTTTTTCCAGGTCACTTTTAGGTATCCACTAAAAAAGTAAGTCTGTGGCAATTGAAATTCTTCCTAAGCTTACCCCCTCCTCCCCACACACTCACACTAAAAAAGTTATTTTCATTCAAACTCATAATTCACAGGGAAGAAGCATCACGTTTGAAGAAACCAATACATATTTCTCATTTTTATAAACAAAATTTAAACAGAGAATCTAAAAGAAATAAAAACACAAAAATAAAAACAAATGAAAAAATATAACATAAAAACAAACAGTTATAAAACTCTTCAGAACAAAAAACCCCAAATTCGTATCACAAAATCTCCAGGGTAACAACAAATTATTCCCTGCAGATTGGCCAATACATTAGAAAAATTAGGTAACGATAGTACTTAACGTTTGTCTTAGGTCATTAATTTCAGTGTTTATTAAAGACAAGCTAGTAATTGATTCTTTTTCGATTTTTCTCTTTTTAATTTCCAAATTATAGATTTTACTCTTAGCTTCCCTTTTTCTCTTTTTAGCCAAATTATTTTCAATTGAATTTTTATTTTATTTAAGGTCTTTATATGTGAGTCATTTTTTATTGTAGTCGTAGTTTTTAGCTCCTAAAAAATGTTCATCAGATGCAAGTTTTTTAAATTGACAAAAACTTTTTTCTGCTTACTTACTCATTATGTTTATCGTAAAAGTATTGAATTAATTTATTTGCATTTTGTGCAGAATCCATGAATATTCCTGGGTCAAAACAGGTAATATACTTTGCCAAATTATATTTTATGCATGATCTTTCAGCAATTTTTTTACTGCTGCTACAAGAAAATTTTGACATTCTTTCCAAAATCTTACTAGTTCTACTTCAGAAACCTTTAGTATCATGTCCGAGTTAGCTATCTCTTTTTATTTCATAGGTATAAAAAATAATAAAAGAATGGTTAAAGTTTATGGGGAACGATCAATAATTTTATCTAAACTTGAAGGGGAAAGATCCATAATTATTTTCCAGGTAGGGGAAAAATTTCCCTGACATTTTTGGTTATTTCTGTTGAAAATGATGTTTTTACTGACTTTTCCCTGACCATCTTTAAATTCCCTGACTTTTCCAGGTTCTCCAGGTTTTCCAGGTCGCTATGAACCCTGTCGTACTAAAAATTTTATTATCGATCAACAAGAGTTATTTACGTTCCAAGCTGCGAAAGCTCACCGCGTTGTGTATTTAAACAGTCGAGGGAGACCGAATCGTAGCAGAGATTTGAATTCCTGAACCTACAAACCGTACTGAGTGACCATTTTTACTTTCTTCAGCTTGAAAAGAAATGGCGTTGGTTCACTGTCGCTGGTTTCAGAACTGCATACTTTTTGACATTGTCCACACCAATGGTATTGTTTGTTTCAATAAATTTCTTCTGTATTCCTGTTTTTGGTGCAAATTCTTGGAAATGCGTGGATTAATTTGTTAGTGAAATTATTCACACGTGAATCAAATTTGCTATTCTTGAGTAGGTTGTGAATTTTAGTTGTTATACACATGTGAACAGAATAAAGACGTATGTTGGCGATAAATATAATCCCAGCAAATCAGAAGAGAACGATTTATGATGGCACTTTGCAGCTATCTTCAGTTCTTGACAGGATTCCTTCAAAAATATAAATGATAAAATAATAAGTGTCACAACTTCATTGATGCTTCTACCAACACTGGCCTGGCTGACTACCGCACAATTAATATTACCACCAATACTGGTGTGGTAATAAAAAAGAAATTAATACCTAATGAAAGATGAAGCTTCACTTAAGGTATCAAATGGACTACCTCTCAGAAAATGTTGTCTCTGTTAAACAGCTGCTTCTGCTTCCTCTAAATATTTGATTTGATATTTCAGTATTCTATGCATATTTTTCCAACATGCTATCAAATGATTACTAATATTTTCTTAATAATTTGTGGTGTACTTTCCAATATGTACTTCTACTAATCAAAAATGTAATTATAAAAGGTGTACATAACCTAAAATAAAAGAAAATATTCACATTTGTAAGGACAATTGACGCGATTGATACCACGTGAATTAATTCGTCTCCAAAACATGTTAAACAATTCGTGTGATGACCATCAGTGACTTGAAGCTTACCGCGAAAGAAGAAGTGATCGATGCATGGAAAAATAAGTGGTATACAAGTCGAAAACAAGGTTACGCGAAGTGCAGCCCAATGTGGAAGACAATACCAAGCCAGCGCTCCAAACAAGTTCTCCTTAAAGATTAAGAATAGGACAGACACGTCAACAATTATGGAACACCAGAATGTGCTGCATGTTTCAAGTGAATCACAGTCAATCTGCATTAGGTCAAAATTATGACATACATAAATTAATAGACTATCTAACTGAAATTAATATCTTGGAAACTTCTTCTTTGTCGCTAATAACCAACATGGTTGATGCGACAGTAGAAACCAAATGAAAAAAACATTGTGTTTGAAAGTTCAAGAATACTAAATCAGTGAAACACATAAAAATAATCTTATTTTAACATGTGAATTGATTCACACAAATTCAAAAATTGGCCCCTCCGTGTCCGGCAGTCCTGTTAGAATAGTATCATCTTTATCTTGTATAACTTCAACGGTCATATTACATAATTCGCTAATTCGCCTTAGTTTTGCAGAATCGCGAGACCATCAAGACAGATATTGCTCATCACTACCCGGTGCATACGAATTCCCGTCAGGTTCGTTAATGACCAATATAATACACATGAGTTCCCGTCCGACACTTGCAGGTATCTTAATGCCGCACTCGAATTGCCATCCGGTTTATTTAATCTGTTCTGTTATCGGGACTGCCCTAATAGTTTACCTTGGCGGGGTTAGGTTATGTTAGGTTAGGTGTCTTATTATTCCTGAAATAAATGTACAAATACCTTCAACATTTAATTTATTTTTTATTTCCTCAATCTCCTCAATTTTGTGTTTATCTTGTTGCGCGCAATTCGGCTCCTAATTTTGGTGTTCTTACTCGCATTCAGGTAGAAAATGACCGCTGCGCGCAACTCATCCCTGCCCAAATAAACACCTTTTGAACACAACAGTTTTCACCACGACGGGAACTCGAAAGACACAGATAGAGTGGTTATCGTGACGGGAATTCGTGTGCGTCCGAAATGATTCACACAAATTCAAAAATTGGCCCCTTCGTGTATGGCAGTACTGTTGGATTACCTTTATCTTGTATAACTTCAACGTCATATTACATAATTCCAACTTGCAGAATCGCAAGATCAAGAGAGATTCTGCTCATCAGTCCCTGACTTGAGAAACCCTGTCTTCAATGTACTTTGTGTGTTGGTTTATTTGGACTTTTATTGGTCAATATGTTTCACCTAAATAAAATGTGTCGCATGAAAAGAATGTTTGATAATTGCAGTTTTTTGGAGATTGTTCTCCATTTTTTTGGTTACCAGTGTAAGTGCAGAATGATCTTGTGCTTAACCATACAAAAATCGATATTTGCTCTAATTTTGTATAAATGCCAACAATTGTCAATGATCAAGGTCTACTAAATCTGGCAACGTGCGAAAGTCGCATTTTCGGCAGGACAATGCGACATTGTATTCGCTTTAGAAGGCGAAGAAGATTATTCTGGCGGTTAACTGCGTATTTTCTCCCCTACCGAGCAGACTAATATCTAATATCAAAATGCATTTGGTGTGGCGGGAGGGCCCATTTTTATTCACTTCTTCTTAGCTTCGCTTGAGTATCCCCTGCTGCGTATTTTATCTGACTAGTTACTTGTCGTGAAACAAGATATAAAACATACATTTTCCCAGTGTTTTACTGTCTTTTATAGGTATTTAGGAATACATGTCACGAGGTTTAATATTTTTTCAACCATAAATTTGATTACTGGAGGAATTTTATTGATATCGCTAACAAAAATCATGGAAAAATTTGGTCCCTTCATATTAAAAAGCTCATCTGGCAGCCTTGAATAGTATTGACTTCCTTCACCTTACGTTATCCGACCAATGTTTATATATTTTCGTCCTCAATTAGATTATTTTTAATCAGATTTTCATAATGCCACTCTAGTATATTGTGCCACATAGACAGGAAATTAGCCTTACTATCAGCTGCCCTCGCTTCGCTACGCTCACTCGTGCATCTAATAGTCTTGAGCTGCTAAAGCGTTTCCTGCATGTGTGACACACAACTGTTTATCGCCTACCGAATAAACCAAAAAATAGGAAAATATAACGAAAAACTTTTAAAAAACACTGACATGTAATTAAAACTTCTAATGCTTCTAGAAAATGTAACTGTACATAATTTTGACAGTTATGTAAAAGTACGTACGATGTGGTTATTTAATCTTGGAGTATAATTTTCTTCAAGGAAATGTTCTGCATGGTTTGTCTCGTCTGGATGTTTATTTCTATAGCAACTGAGGTGTTCACTTTATCTTATTTCTAAATTTCTTTGAGTCTGGCCTATGTAATAGTATATTACACACCGAGGTGGGATGAGTTTCATTACTGTCGAGAGATTAGTTAGTTAAACGAGAAGCGTAGCGTCGAGGTTAGCTATTATCTTGAGATAGGAATGAAACTTCCTACCGAGGTTTGTATACTATTTTATTTACAACCATTATATCCCGATCAATATTAATGAATCTTTGTTCCGTTTTGAGCACACCTAAATTACATTTGACAACTGTCACCAATATAAATAAATGTCAGATAAAGTCTGATGGATATTAAGTTCGCGAATAATGAATTCAGAACAATGTCATACGATGAAGAATTGATGGATTGTACCCCTCCAGAAAGAGTTATTATAATATTTATCAATGTGTTATATTTTAAATATAAAAAATATTCATCTAATTTAGATAATATTGGGTAACGATCACATTAATTTAGAGGGCGGGAAGTGAAGACGGGTGTCAGGGCGAGAAGTAAAGGTGTGTAATATGACACTTTCAAACCTCCAATGACGTCAGTAACGACAGCGTTACATATATGGTTGTGAATAAATGACATTACAGTGAGAGCAGACTATTTTAAAAAGTTTGTTTTATCTTTGGTACTAGACATTGAGAAGCACATCATTGATCCTGACTATAACTTGATGAATGAACAACTAGTTATGAATTATTCTCCATTTTTAGATTGTTTTTTGGATACCTAATATTGTTTATTAAATTTAAATTAGTCTTAAGGATATTTCATTGAGTTTTATAGAAATACAGCAAGCAATAGGTCAAAAGTCTATGATGTCATATACATATAATCGATTCCATGCCTTTGATTTTGGATGTGGAGTGAAGGGCCACCAGGTATAGGAGTGTAATGCCAAGAGAGTGATGAATATAAGGGAATGCTGGCTATGTAAGAGAGTGGAGCACATGGCCAGAGACTGTCGGCAGGCCTTCCTTTGTAGGGTATGTGGGGAAAGAGGACACAATCCAGGGGAGACAGAATGTTTTAGGGGAAGGAAGGGATTGGATAAAGACGGAGAGGTACCCTCTGGACCCCTCGGAGGGGACGAGTCTGGGCAAATAGGAGAAAGGAGAAAGCAGACCGCGGGAAGAAAAAATGTAGAGGATGAATGGAGGGTGTTACAGATGAATCTAGTGGAGAGTATGATTAGGAAATAAAAGTCATGTGAGGTAGGAGTGATTGAAGGGAGTAGATAACTGAGAGTGTATGAGGGACCGCCGCCCGCCTTGAAGTATGCTAGGGTAGTGATTCCGAGGCGGGAGTAACGTCGAGCCTGAGGTGGGTTTGGTTGGTAGGCATTCCGTTGGGGATGTGTCCAACACTGTCTGGGTACAGGTTAGGACCCATTCGAACATGAGTTTCCCATCTCAGCCCGAAAAAAAATGCCTTTGATTTTATCCTAACTACTTTTATCATCCTTCTGATAATGCGAAATCGTGTTCGTGAAACCGGTGAAGGACCAAAATAGATATATTATACTTCATTGTGGAATTTTTAATTATGTCTTATTCAAATTTCAAGTTTTCACTGGTAATTGTTTATACTTCCATTCAAAAATATTCCCTAATTTTCTGTTGAATATCCTGAATTCCTTTTTTCAACTGTGAAATATATGTAGAGGTTTCATAAAAATTCAAGTTCAAATTGTTTTTGAACTCAGAGAACATTTTAATTGGTCCTTCAAAATAAACAATTTTTGAGATTGATACAAAACGTTTTTTCTGTAATATTTAATCACAGTTATAATTATTTTTTTGTAACCGTAATTGGATAAAAAATAATGTGGCTTGGTACATTTTATATACCCAAATTAAAATTGTACCCAAGGCAACATCAAAACCTATAATTTTATTGGGACTTCAATAATTACAAGCGGTTATTTTTTATGTTTATAAAATCTTCCTAGTGTGAAATTCTAACACAAAAGCGGAATACATAGCCGCAGGTGCCTGGCGCTTGCAGACATTTTCAAACAAATTGAACCAAAATAAATGTCGCTTTGTGCGCCTATTTGTCCTTTTACAAACGGCTCAATTCGTTGGAAAATATATTGCGGGGAGCATCCGTTCAGGCATTTTCTGTTTTAGTTTTTGCATGAGTAGATTCAACAGGAGATACAATTTATTCCCTATCACTTTTCCTTAACGTAACGGCTTAGGAGAAAATCTATTGTTTCAGGCATTTGCAACGATCTCCGATTTTTAGGTGAGAGGATGATAAACAGATTCCTCTCTTTAGTTAAATTGCCAAATCTATATTTACGACGAAGTTTTTATTGCCTCCTTTTTTTGGATATAAAGCTTTTACGATTTAAATTACGAAACAGGCTAAACATTTATTTAGAATAGTTATTTATATTTTAACGGATTTAAGTGAATATACTTACATCTCGTGAAGTGGGTATAGAAGATTTTTTTCCTCTCCGCAGAATTTATTCAAGCTGGCAGTTTGTTATAAAAAAATGCAAGAAATTTAAATTATTGATTTGTATAACATTCAAATGAATATAGAACAATCAGCAAATATCGCATGTCTGACGCTGCCAGGAAAAACAAGGAAGACATATGGCGTATCAATACTTCAAGAAATGGTGCCAAACAAAGACTGCTACTGCAATTCCAGAAACCGTGCTTTTGGTGTACTTTCACGAAAAATCAGCTGTATTTATAAGATCTGCGGAATTAAATGGGTCACTTTAGTCGCTTGGTATATAATATAATATTTGGTTATAATTACTTACAAACCAGTGTCAAAATGCGTTGTTTAGAATATAGGGAGGAGAAAAGATATTTTTCCCAACATCCAGGTCAAAATTAGAACCGACTACTAACAAAAATCTGAAACTGTTATGTACAAACTATAAAAATTACACGCAATAATATATTCTAATGTATTCAACATTCATAGTGATGTTCAGAGGATAGCTGTGATGATATTCCACCTACCTCAACAAAACAATACATTCTAACAGTGGTAAGCGATTATAAAGTTAGGGACAAAGTGGCATTTTACATGTACATAATCAACCTCAATTATAAAACTATTGAGTTAGATCAGGATTAATATCATGATAAGAATTTAATAATTTTTCTATGTTACCCGTGTTTCGATTGATTAATTTAAACAAAAAACAGGAATTTATTTTATGAAGTCAAATCTACTGTTTGAAAAATAAAATGTTGTCATGTTGTGTTTAATATTTTTATGTTATTTTTCATATTTTAATATTTTTTTTTGTTACAGGTGAGTCGCCAGTATTTTACCAATAACATTTAGACATCTGGAGTCGTGAGTATTACTTATTTGAAATTTTTACAAACTCACTACATGATAGTTGGATATGTACTAAATTTTTCCATTTAAATTTTTATGGAAATAATCAAAATTCTTGCATTTTAAACTTTTGTGGTTATAGTAGCAGATGAATGCAAAATTATAAAATAGTGGTGTTTTGACTTCTCGCTATGCTTGCTGTCCGAGCCAGTGAGGTCACATTATTTATTTCACTGGGATATAACGATTTTTCAAATCCAATATTTTGATCAATTCCCTTCCGATTGGACGCTATTTGCACCCATTAAAAAATTGTTACGTACATTCCAATTTATAATTATTATCGGACAGAATCAAAAGTAGCCAATGTACTTAAAATTGTCCTTACTGGCACTATCTTTCCATCTACTATAGAAGGGCTAGAAGTTCAATAGATACTCAGTTGTCATTAATGATCTCTAACGGAAGATGTGCATCTACCAATTCAGGCACCCGTTATGTAATATTGTGCCTCCCTTTTCATTACATTCAAAATGTAATACAAACAAAAATAGAAGAAAATCTCTGCTAATGAAGGAATGCATAACAGAGAGATGTATTTTGCTAACAACCAACTTGGACCAAGTTATAACCATATATTATTTGGACATCCATTATATAATTCCATATCATCGCTTTCATCATACTTTTGGTTGACGCAATTTATGACAAAAAAAGCTGAGAAATTTTGAAGGTCAAATTGATTGGAGAAGCTATCAGAACTGAGTTACTTTATTCAGTGTAGCCAATTTCTTGAGAGATTGTTTGCAGTTTCAAACTGTTTTAGACTTATATGCAGTAGACTCAAGAGCCTTCACAGCAGCCTCACTATAAGTCGCAAAAAATATTGAGGCTGAAGTGAGAAATTCTTATGTCAGCTTACTCCTATTCCCACCTACTCCTTGCGTTTTTTGACATATAGTATGATAGAACATTCATGGATTATGTTACTTCAACCCTCAGTATCTCTAGATATCCGGTTTGATCAAAAATTTCGACTAAGTTGGCTCGTGCGTATTTTTCAGGTTTTTCGCATTTGTGGATGTACTGGTGGAAGATCTATCTAGCATTACCTCTAAATCTGCCCAGGGACACGATCTTATTACGAACGTGATTCCCATGCACTTGAATGTTAGCACTTCTGTTTTGGTCCACTAAATCATCCCACCCTAGGTTCATAATAGAAAAAATGGAAAAAAATGTTAAAGAATATATCTAATATAGAGTCTATCAGAAGGTTTTCAATTTCATGTAACCCGAGATTTTACTAAAGCTTTATTCTTTTTCATAATTTTATTTCAAATCTATGAATATTTACATCCCCTAAACGATTTTCTGCATCGAGCCACTTACTACATTCCAACACTTTTTCAATTATTCCAAATGAAACGAGGAAAAGAGAGAAAACTGGTGGCGATAAATTCAGTGTTTTCAACGAACTATATACCATAAACAATTAATTAAAGCTAGTGTTGAAATACCGGCTTGATGTATGTGCCTGCGCAGTCTCATAAATTAATCCAAAAGTCCTAATAAACGTTCCAAACGTTATTTTTGTTTCAATATTATTCATTTGGGAATACTTTTCGATCGTACGGTTGAATAAATGTCGTGTTGCTCTAAAGTTTTTTCGCTTAGTTTATACGTTTAATGAGGATTCTGTCAGAATATAATTTTTGTAAAGCTTTCATTAAGTCACTAGGATCAGTTTAAATAATACCACCGTTAGACAAGTTTATATTAATGTTAAAGAGCAGACCGTTCATTTAAAAGCAACAACTACTTCCCTAGCTATATGCCACAAATGACATTGAATTACACTTTTAAGTTGAACGGGGCTAGTACATCTGCAAGATATAACAAATTATTCTGGTTTATATTTAGAAGAGACAATATCTTTTGTAGACCGGCTTCGGCGTATTTGCGCCTCATCTTTGTGACAAATTTTCAGTGGTGCGTGAATATCTTGGATAATTTTAGGAAAAGTACACTTTCTCAACATGGAAAAGTAAAAAAAAACAAATCTTAGAGTACAGTCATGCGACTGCTGATATATGTGAAAACACGAATAAATGAATCCCTTTCAAAATTTTTATTGTACGCCCATTGGAAATGTGATTTGCACAAATGAATGAACCCTTTTAAAAATTGTTATCGTACACCCATGGAAACTGCTAAATTTTACAAGTGAATTGATCCCTTTAAAAAATTCATTGTACGCCTATGGTGTAAAAAAATTTTACAATTAAATTATCAACACCTTTTAAAAATTGTATCGTTACCATCCAAAAACACAAGTATGGAGGAATTGTCACATTTGTAGGCATATTTGTAGCTCTACAAATCAACTGAACTAAGCCTTATCCTTATATTAGGTGTGAATATCTTAATGTGACAAAAACGAGGTTGAAATCCTGGGCGTTGCGAAGTGCACAGGTGGTCGGTGACGATCACACGAGTTTCATGATTTTTAGAGATAACAAAGTCTGTTCGTTATCAAGAAAAGTCGCACGAAGTAAGATGACGTGAATATTGAATGACCTAGGCAAGTGAATAAGGTTGAACGGGGCGTATTCTGTACCCCTTTTGCTAATAGAGTAAGATCCCAGGGCCACCAGACGTCACGTATTTTCTGACGAAGGAAATGTGGACGATTGAGTAGTGTTAGTATGTACTAAGAACACATGCCTACCTGCTAGCTTGCTTAGACGACCAATTTTCAGGTATCAGGTAATCAAGGTACATAAAAACATTACTTACCTCACGTAAATTCTCCGAGCTGAATTTTACATATATTTTAGGCAATATCATTTAAAATAAGTCGCTAATACCCCCAGACACTTTCCGTCGGCCATATTGCTTTGCAGACGCTTTAAAGCTCCCAAAATAATTACTTAACTTCACGTAAATTCTGATGCTCCATTTTTTTATATGTCCATCAGACAACTATTTTGAAACCTTTTACAAAAAGACAGACCGATCCAAGGGGCCAATCATCCCCTAAACTCAATTTTAATGCCT